>JABACO010000001.1:30609778-30814778 GCA_013339895.1 Ephydatia muelleri | reverse complement strand
TATATTTGGCTTGATTTCTGTTAAATGATATTCAACAGTTAATTAATTTTCTTTTGGAAGAGTATCAATACTAATTAAGGCTACATAACTAGGCATTTAAGGTATACCTGTGTAATATAAGGCCTGTTATGCACATCTTGATTTTGATGGTTTGATTTACAAAGTGTAATAGTTATTAATCGCACCAGTTTATTAACATCAGATGACATCATATCTATATAGTGAAGGAATGATATATATTTTTTTAATGTTTCAAAAATGTCATCATCACCTATGGTTTTAAACTACTGTGGAGGGGGGGCAGTCCATGTACCTCAGGTCCGATATACGAAAAGTGGGGGTGGGGGCTGTCCACTTCATACAAAAAGTGTGTTGGGGGGGGGGGGGGGGGGGGGGGCAGTCCGCTTCAGGTCCGATACCTTTGTTTGGCACACAGAAAATACTTTATCGTTAATTATAAACAGTTACAATTTTGACCAAGGGGGGTGCTCAAACAATGAACTTAATTGTCGTTATTGGTTTAAACGGGCATTTATTAATGGAAGGCTGATTGCAATATGTTGTGACATACCTGCATCTAGAAAGGTATGCGTATTTGTGGGACACAGTGCATAAAAAGCCTGCAATAAATGTTTCAAAAGAAATGGTAATCTGTCTAATTATTCAGGTTTTGATTTAGATTCATGGCCCATAGAATTAATGCAAGATGATATCTCTAATGTAAAAGAAAGACTGAAAGAAAACAATTTAAAAATGAGCATGGTCTGCAATTTTCTGTATTATTGGATTTGCCTTATTTTGATATCATTGCAACCTGTGCTATTGATCCAATGCACAACCTTCTTGTAGGGACTAGTAAACACGTGATGGAAGTATGGCAAAAGGCCGCCAATATTACAAGATCTAGGTTTAATAAAAGACAAAGTTACGTCAATGATTCCATCATCAAATGTTGGAAGGATTCCAGCAAAAATATCATCAAACTTTAATGACTTTACTGCTGATGAATGGAAAATTTGGACCTTAATTTACTCTGTTTATTCTGCCTCCACAGCACATGGCCATGTGGAAATTTTATGTAAGAGCATGCACAATCCTCAGCACCAGAGTTATAACTACTGAAAACCTGAAACTAGCTCAATGCTTACTTCTTCAATTTAACAGTTTTTGTGAACAAATTCTTAGGCCTGAGCATTGCAGCTTAATACATGCACCTACATTGCCACCTTGCAGAATCAGTACTGAATTTCGGGCATATATATTCCTTCTGGTGCTTCTCTTCTGAGAGATACAATGGAATACTACTAGGATCCTACTCCACAAATAATGATTCAATCAATAATGTTCATGCAGGTTATGTGAAAATTTACTCCACTCCAATCACTGGAAAAATATATGTTGCACTGTGATTTTATATCAGATGAATATTATGTCAAACCTTAGCTCACATTTCTCTAATGCCTCTACTGGATCCCTTAAGTTGCAGCAACTTGATTACAATGTATCTAAGGTGTTATCAGCTCAAAGGTTTGGAAATGCATCAAATGTGAGCTACAATGCTGATACCAAAGATAAATTGTGTGATCATGTTTATAAAGGAGCCTATCAGATTTGCAACACAGCACAATGATTAGATCATACACTAGTCTGTATGTCTATAGTTTGATTTCACATGTGTCTCGGCTTTTCCTAAGAGCTCCAGATGTTGAATTTCACTGCACTGATGAACATTACAGTTCTTCACTGTCCATCAGCACAACATCTAATTGTGTTTATGCACTCAACACATCTTTAACTCCACCAAGAAACCAGCTTTGTACTATTGAATACTTTCCTAAGCACACTATTTCCTTTAAGAACACCACTACTGTCAAACCATCACAACATATATATATCTACCTACATTCAGTGGTTTCAAATATTACCTGAACAGCACCAAAAATACCTAGGCAAAACAGTGGATATATGGTCTCTTCTACTAAGAGATCACTGCTACATACCAGTAAATCAGATACATGCAGTGCAAAGCAGCCATTGTTAAACCTGTTCTCAAACTTGCTGGTATGGTGCAAAGTATCATTGTTTCAGTTTCAGTCCATAAAGTTGCGTAAACACAGCCCAGCTTCAATGGTCATGACTTTATGAAAGTTTCGTTCATTATCTGACTATGGTGTGTACAATCTCTAGCTAGCTACATTGTACGTGCACCTGTGTCACTTACCTTCATTACATTTATATATTCCACAGATATCCCAATCTAGCATGGAAGCATTCAAACCATGCATGGCCAGCTGCAATTTTGTATTATTGCACATGTACATAATATTTTGTGATATGGGCATGATATCAAACTGCTCAATATAAAACTAGGTCTGGATATGTGAAAGCACTATACAGCAGTACATAAGTATATACATTAAAAAATTTCTATATGCACTCATATTCCATGATGTCATTGTGCCATATAAGTGATACGTCGGTCATGAAGGTCACAGGAAATAAGTGGCTTTCATAGCTAGACACATTAGAAGAATGACAGGCAAAGCTTAAGACATGTATTACCACTACATGGATGCATACCAACACCCACACCACAGGGCCAGATGCAGAATGGATATGCAGCCTTAGCACCATACATAGTTTTGGTCATATATCTACTGAAACTTTAGGTTACAGACATGTGCATGTACATGTAAATTTGAGATAATGAGGTACAATCCTATTGACAATCCAGTAGTGAACAAACATATCGGTGTACATATCAGATGATACACATACACACATGCAAGACACATCGATCTGTTGGCGTGCATCATGTGTGCATTGTCGTGAAAGAACTGCATGAGTCTATATTGACAATAACATGCAAATCTGTCAGACAGCCGTCTTTGGACCTTGATCACTGAGATTAGTTAGAGATACACATATATATAAGTTGCAATAATGGTACCACACATATTGAATGCACCATAACCAAGTATTGTGTGTGTGTGTGTGTGTGTGTGTGTGTGTGTGTGTGTGTGTGTGTGTGTGTGTGTGTGTGTGTGTGTGTGTGTGTGTGTGTGTGTGTGTGTGTGTGTGTGTGTGTGTGTGTGTGTGATATTTGTCCAGTGGTGCAAACCTGAGGAGGCCAGGATGATTAACCACTCAAGGGACAAGTGACGTGGCTGAGTCCTGAGCTTAAAGCTGTGTCCCTCTAACTCATCACAGTGATCAAGGACGAAAGACGGCTGTCTGACAGATTTGCATGTTATTGTCAATATGGACTCATGCAGTTCTTTCACGATAATGCACATATGATGCGCGCCAACAGATCGATGTGTCTTGCATGTGTGTATGTATCATCTGATATGTACACCGATATGTTTGTTGATTACACATATATGTAAGTTGCAACAATGGAACCACACATACTCAATGCACAATAACCAAGTGTTGTGTGTGTGTGTGTGTGTGTATGTGTGTGTGTGTGTGATATTTGTCAGTGGTGCAAACCTGAGGTGGCCAGGATGATTTAATGACTCAAGTGACAAGGGACGTTTTTGAGTCCTGAGCTTAAAGATGTGTCCTTTTTTGTCCCCTACCCTTTTTAATTTTTACTCTTCTTCTTCCCCTACCCTTTCTTACTTTTCACTTCATCTTCACTCTTTCTCCCTCCTCTCCCCTTTCTGCAGAAACTCGATTCAGTCTGGGAAGCATTTGGCAATTGACTCAACAAAGCAGTGTTACCAGACGTTTTTTGGGTACATGTCATGTATGTCTGTAACGCGACATGATCAAGAGCGTCACTAGCTAGATATAAAAGATGAAATCACGTGACGTTACCTGTGACAAATATTCACTCGTTTGTGCGCATGCATTTCACTCGAAGGAAAATAGGTGAGAATCACTCTGGATAGCGAGTGCTACCTCTAACGCGAGCATCACTCGACAGCGCGAGTGAACTTCGCTCTTTTGTTTTTGCGTATAATTATACATTTATACAGCTGTAAGTGTACGTGTGTGTGTGTGTGTGTGTGCATTCATCACGTTAGTAAGTACACATGCATGAGCATATTATATTATAGATGTGAGGAATCGGCCATTGCAGTGAGATGGAGTGTAGCCATGACTCTATAAGTTGTCTCGTTTACTGGCAGAAGGTGCCACAGGTATGCCCGATGCAAAATTCATTGAAATGTAATCGATTTGTTTTGCAACATACACGTATACATCTCTAACGACAAAGTTATGCACCTTGGCAGAAGAAACTGTATGGTGGGTGACTGACCGTTCTATTCTTCATTGCATTTTCTTTCTTTCTCCGCTGCATTTGTTATATTTGTACTTGAAGAACGACAAACTGCAGCCCCACCTAACGCTGCTGCTGTTACAAGTCCCACTTCAACTGTTCCCGTCACATCATCCCAGAGCAGCCCAACTGTTTAGATACATTATTTCAAAAGTTCTACAGGGAGGGAAAGAAATGATGCACATTGTGCTCCAACTTGCACCCCTACACTGGGAAATAGTTACCCACAGCCACGCCCGCCCCCTATACCTAATTCCTTGGTACGCCCACTATATTACGCATGCATACAATTCACCTGACAATTATTGGCAGCAAGGGAGTGTATTGTATTCAGTGTCGAGTAGCCAATTCCAAAAATTTTCTTAATAGTCGTCTCCGGTGATCCAAGATACGTTTTTGACAGCTCTGGGTATTTAGTGACGTCAAACGGAGCTACTTCCAGGTACGTTTCGCCGTCTTTGACTATCAGATGGACTATAAAGCCCAGATCTACGTTCTTACAAAAGTGCAGTGAATGGTGCTTGTAGGTTCCGCCCGGAGCTAGCACAGCACATACAAATTCCAGCTAATTGCCTCGTCTATACTTCCAAATATGGCTTCGTACGTTTCAAGCAGCCCACCTTTTACGATAATCTTCCCATTAAAAGGTGTTCTTTTGAACCAGGTTGATAACGACGTTCCGTTTTCAGCCATTATATATTTTGGTGACGTCAAAAAGCTCAATTCCAAATACGGATACTCGTAAACCACTCCCACAAATCATTTGTATTATCGTTAGAACGATGGATTTAGTTCTTACTCGCCCATATCTAACAGAAAGACTTCGTTTTTCCAATTAACCAACACAAGGCACTCTGCAGGTAACGATGCCTTCATATCGGAGGCGCGCCGACGGCACTGTCACGCGAATATTGGCCGGGCAAAAATTGGCCCCGGTGGTCCACTTTTCGCTACCAAAATTGGTCCGACACCGGACCACTTTTGGTGTGTTCAGGGTTGCCGAAAGTAGTCAAGGTGTTTTAACTTCATGCAGGAAACAGCTTAGCCGTCTCTATCTATATGTAGTGCATGTCTATGAAAGCCACAGAAGGCCACGAACTCTTGTATATTTTTAGAAGCGCAACGCAAACTGACTTTTGCACGTATATGCTCACCTATATATCAACCAGTGCGACATAGTCTTGATTACAATGGGCACAATGCACATGCATGTCATATCTCTTCCATGATATGTTCCCGAAGCTCGACCAGTCATCTGCACGTATGAAACGTTGGGACTAACAGACTTTTCTACATCAATCTCTTCATATGCGGGGTTTTCAGTACAAATAGTTGAAGTTTCACTTCGTTTGTGGACAACCCGTGTCATGAAATGGTTCGGAGGGCTACAATGACATGGTTGAATAAAAAAGTCCACTTTGCTGACTGTTGACAGCAGTCAGCAAAGTGGACTTTATATTCATGCAAACTAAAATACCTAAAATGGCTACGTTACACTATTCATATGAATTCCGTCACCTTAAACGTAGTACGGTACATGCAAAACATTCATTGAGCAATAAGAAATGACAAATTATACTACCTCATTGCCGAGCTACTGAGATCATATAGTCGACAGGAGCAAAGTAACGTATGTTGTCTGATATGCAAACCCGAGTTGAAATAATCGCCATTTATCGCTGTAGTGGCAATTGCCACAGAACCTAATGTGCTGCATGTATATTCAGGTATACCCACGGTTTTGTCGCCGCAATTATTTCCACTCGGGTAGTATATACATGTATAATATACTCATCCTTGCACATCTTCACAGAGCTGTAGCCTTTATCAGCTCACTCTATTCGATGCACGTACATGTGTATACGAACAATATACACAAATGATATCACTTTGTTGAAAGACTCGCATCAACTGCACGTTGAGCTGCATGCTCTTCATTTGTTACAATTCAAGGTCTGCACCATACATAGGTTTACTTCTATACATGTACGGCAGCTATGAATGTGCATGTAAATTAAACACCAGCATTGCATTTTTATATATCCCCCCGCACTGCACAGTGCAAAAAGTTTGTTATGCGACACTGTATATTATGGCGTATATTCGAATATAAGCAGCAATATAAGCTGTCTGCGTATTGAACATTATAAGCAAATGCGTATATTGAAATATTGTCAGTCACGTGCGGTTTCTGGTATCTTAGCAAACCTTTGAATTTCATTAATGTTACAAGGTTTGGTGAACCGCGCACTATCGTAATTTGGGCTTTGACCTTCCGTAAACCAGTCCTCCGCCCCCCCCATCCCCACTCCCCCTTTGCATCTGCTTGGTTTATAAAACTTTTCTTCGCACATATAAGTGGTACAACACCAAACACAAATATTCAAACACCATAGTGCCTTAAGACAGCGGTTCCCAAGTACTAACTTAGTGTGACCTGATAAAGACGAGAATATAATAACATTTGGCGCCAATTGAAATGGCCATACTTACCTCTAGTGATGGACTTGTTGGTGCTGACTAACCAAATGCGCACAAAAGAAAAATACATTTTAGTGCCCCCAGCATACTTACCAGTTCGAATAGAAACGCTGCAGAAAAGCAAAATGAAGGTAGCAAAGCCATTGCGTACTTACCTCAGCAGAATCGACCCGCGCTTGTGATAGCCGTAACCCATAGTCCTTGAGACAGCGGTCCCCACGTACTATGTGACCTGATAAAGACGAGAACAATAACATTTGGCATCAATTGAAATAGTCATACTTGCCACTGTGTAACTTACCTCAGCAGAATCGGCCGCTTGTGATAACCGGAGACCAACCCCAATAAAGTGCATTGCACACAAATTGTGAGTCGCTTACCGTATACTAGGCTTGCTTTCAGCAGGTTGATGAGGCTGATGTACTACATCACAAACGCATCCCCAAAATAACACAAACGTGATAAGCAAAGTCACGTACCTTTCCAGGCCACACTCACACAGGAACCCGCCAAAATTAGCCTTCACGTGCAATGGCATACTCTAATTGGTGCACTTTTAAATTTGGTTATAAATAGTAAATAACAACGATAACCGCACAAACCTATTGACAAGTAAGACTATCACCTATTTCTTGAACTGGCAGAAATCTTCAATGTTACAACATTTACAAGCCTGCGTGAAATTGTAAAAAACAATAGAGTTTGTGCAATGGGCGGAGCGAAGTGACGTTACTTGTGTTAACCGCCATTTTGAGTGTCAAAAGCAATTGTATGGGCAAGGCATGTTGTGCAGTAGGATGCAGTAATCGTTTCATTAAAGGTTCGGGCGTTCATTTTCCTCAAGATGAAGAACGTAAGTCCCAGTGATAGCAGCAGTGGGGCGCAAAGATTGGATTCCAAATGAGTACTCGTGGATATGTAGCGTACACTTCGTTTCGGGGGAATAGAGCAACAACCTCCTATCCCCTGATTATGTTCCTTCCTTATTCGAGCACATGAAGAGCCCTTTGAAGAGGAAGCGTGTGCATGATATGAACAGATTCCACAGAACATTGGAGGTGATAAAAAGGAAGTTGGTAAAAAAAAAATTGATGCTGCAGAGTCTTTGCTACAGCTATCGGAACCTGAGGCCAATTATTCCAATCTACACTAACAATGCCTCTCTCATACGCAACATACGGGTCTTCAAGCGCACCAACCAGCTCCAATTTTACCTTGTAGCGCTGTTTGGCAGTGTCATGAAGCTAATAGTAATACACAGAGTATTTGGCCGTACTTTCTAGCTGCATTTAATCACACGAAATGGCTCAAACGGTTAGTCAGGAACCTCCAATCACTCTATTACGGATAGACACGTGTGTGCTTTTGACACTCAAAATGACGCTTAGCAAAGGTTGCTATTTATTGATGACGATTTATGACGCTATTGCACAACCTCTTATACCATGCATACTTTCCATATCATTATGTACTGTTATATCCATTTCAAATTGAACAATAATGGTAAGAATACAAATCACATTAACATTTCAAAATTGTAATGACACACACTTGCACGTACATGTCCACATGCTCGCGGACACACATGTCCACGCACACGCATAAACACACAACACACAGACGGACACACATTCACACGTACACACATGACAGATCGATGTCCACACACACGCATACAGACAGATATCCACACACACGTATACACAGACAGATGTCCACACACACGCATACAGACAGATGTCCACACACACGTATACACAGACAGATGTCCACACACACGCATACAGACAGATGTCCACACACACGTATACACAGACAGATGTCCACACACACGCATATGCACAGACACACACACAGACAGATGTCCCACAAGATGTCCCACACAGACAGATGTCCCACACAGACAGATGTCCCACACAGACAGATGTCCCACACAGACAGATGTCCACACACACATATACACACAGGCAGATGTCCATCAGTATCGAATTCCGACTTCGGCATTGAGCGTGTCAAGTTCGGTTTGTACTGACTGTCGCATGCTAAGTACTAAAGGCAAGCGCCAGCTCCTTAGTAATTAGATGCTTATGAACGCTTATACAGGAATTGATAACTCGCAGACAAATATACCCACAGAATATGTGAAACTTGAATATACACGGTGGTATGATATAAATATACGGGGGTATATTTTGTACACTTAATTGTGCCTATATAAACAGTGACGTATTTAACACTTGCGGATTCTTGAATATACGCCGTCTTATAGTTCAAATATAGTACTCAGGCGTATATTTTGGCGTATTCACAAATATAACCAAAAATATACCGTATTGTATATCAAACTTTTTGCACTGTGCTGCATGGTTGGGATTAGGACTTACTTCGTTCCAAGAGACGGAATGTGCCGTGGTATGGTGCAGTTGGTTGTGGCGTTGCTGGTGGTGGCGGCCAGGTCCTTCGGTGCGTACACCACGGTCAGTGTTCCCTCGGGTTCTAACTCCACCCTCGAAGGCTACCTATGCGGCCCGTCGCCATCATTGTCCAACGGCACGGCCTTGTCGTTAGAAGCGGGAGAGCACGTGATATCTGCCGGACCGTTCTGCTCCGTTAGCAAGTTGAAGGACATTGCCATAACTGGTTCGGAAAGAGAACAGACGATTGTGCGGTGCGGGGATGGCGGTCGAGGGTTTCGCTTCTCCTTCATTGCAAACTTGACCCTGGCAAGAATAAAGTTTGTCAATTGTGGTTTAGCTACGACTGTTATCTCTATCTTTGACGGAAGATTTACGTCTCCCGTAGTTCTATATTTGGATTTCTCCTCCGTCTCTTTGCAGCGGGTAGAAATAGCCTCTTTCTACGGTTTTGGTATCTTCGGATATGCGCTCTACAACTCCACATTGTCCGATGTACATTTTGTTAATTGCGCTGATGGCAGCGCGTATTGCTCTGGTGCCCTGCTATACGCTACGTCGCTTACTCAATCCGTGACCCTGCTGGGCTGTCAGTTTGAAAACCTCAGTTATCCTAACTCGACTACAATCGGTACTGGACTGACACTATGGAATTGGTGGTCACGTAATTCTGCGAGACTAGGTGGCAGCGTGTTCAAGAACCTCTCATCCCTGCAAGGTTCTTTGGTCATATATGAGACGTACTCTACCATCACAAACTGTACCTTCGAGGCACTAGTGGGAGGTGCCTTGAGCGCGTATTCTTCTGTGGTGTTCATAATCAACAGCACGTTCATCCGAAACACTGCATTCGTAGGAGGCGCCATCAACACAAATAGAAACTTTTACTTGTCGATATCTGGCAGCACATTCGATGGAAACATGGCGAATGAATGGGGAGGAGCTGTCAACCTATTTAAACCTGTACGGCTAAGTCCGTCCCTGACTACTACTATGTCCATTACCAACTGCGTGTTCACCAACAATGCTGCCCAGATTGGCGGGGCTGTATTTGTTTTTGATTCGTTTGCACTTTCTCGGGTGATTATCGACCAAACTACGCTACAGAATAACAGTGCTCCCATTGGGGCAGCCATTTATGCAGCAGACTTCCGTAACGGCGATGGTTCAGCGACTTACATCATTATATTGAGCGATCTCCTGGTCCAAGAGAACCACTGTTTGTCATGTAAGGAGCAACAGGAAGTCACGGGAGCAGCCATATATTACACTGAGGTGAGTGAAGTTATCCTATATAGCTACAGCGGCAAAGGAAGTCAGTTCGTTGGGAACTCCCCTGATGGAGCGATACAAGGTCTTGGTGGAGGTCTTCACGTTTATGGAAATATCATGTTCAGAAACAATACAGGAGAAAATGGTGGAGCAGTAGGCCTTCTGAATAATGCCCATATTTATTTTCATTCCAATTGCAATATAATATTTTATGAAAACACTGCCAGCACATACGGTGGTGCTCTCTACATACAGGGAGATCCAAACATACCAAAATCTATATTGATAGAATGTGCAATGCATTTTGTTGACTCTCAAGAGAACTACTCCATTATCTTTGAAGGCAACAAAGCACTCTTATCTGGCCAATCAATTTATGCCACGCCTATCTATAACTGCACTTTGGAGTTCCCTGATTGGACGAACAACAGTAATCCGTTCATTAACCATCCTTCAGCATACTATGACCATGCATTCAATGTTACGACCTCTACGAGTGATGTATCAGACATTCAGATAATTTCATTTCCAGTAAATATCCTTGTATGTGAGTGTGATACTGGAACTGAATGTGACCTAACTGATGGTTATAAGATATTCAGCAACCCTGGTAAAACTGTGCGTTTCCATGCCACTTCCGTGGATGCTGAGAATAACACTTCTCCTGCAGTTGTTTTCACCAAGATTTCGCCATACAGTCAAAGCATCAGGTTTGGAGCCCAACAGAATGTGCAGTGGATAGGAAAAGCATGCGACATAATACAATACCAAATCTATGGGCAGGAGAATACGTCTTTTGATCTACTGCTGTCTACATTCATGGGCGATGTTCCAACACTTGTGCAGGTCACACTCAGACCATGTATGCCTGGATTTGTGCTGGCACAAGATTCAACAGGCGCATTGCAATGCAATTGCTCATCGTTTCTTACGTCATCCAACATTGTCTGCAACATATCCAGTGGCACTGTTACTAGGAATGATAATAAATGGCTTGGCGTGTACACTAATGGGACGAAGAACCATTCTGCATTCTCCTACACTTGTCCTCTTGAGTACTGCAAGTCCAGTATCACGCAGATCTCACTAGCAGAGCCTGAACAGCTGTGTGAGTCACACCGTCAGGGTGTTCTCTGTGGTCATTGTAGCAACAGCTACAGTGCAGTTTTTGGATCAGCAAACTGTCAGGCGTGTTCGAACGTCTGGATTTTGTCTATTCTTCTCTATGCTGTGCTGGGTGTTATATTGGTAATGCTTCTCTTCATGCTCAACCTAACAGTCACTCAAGGAACAATTTATGGTCTTATCTTCTATGCTAACATTATTCAAGTCAATGCGTCGATTTTTTTCAACATTTCACTTCTGGAGCCACTGCAAATTGTTGTGTCGTTTATAAACCTGGATCTTGGATTTCCGCTGTGTTTCTACGATGGAATGGACGATGCTGCCAAGACTGGCCTTCAGTTTGTGTTCCCCGCCTACCTCCTTGTCCTCACTATCACAGCTAGTATGGTATGTCACTACTGTCTTCGCCAGTCGTCTGGACCAACAATTACAAATACAAATCTGAATCGCTTCAGCCGTTTCGTTGGCAAAAGAGCAGTGAGCGTTCTGGCCACTCTCATCTACTTGTCCTACTCCAAGCTGCTTAGGACTGTCATTCAAATCCTTACTTATGCTACAATAAAAGTTGATGGCAACCCTGATATTCGAGTGTGGTTTTATGATGGAACAATTCATTACTTACAAGGCAGACATCTCCCTTTGTTCATCATTGCCATCGGAGTATCTGTATTGTTCCTCTTACCGTACACAATGGCTCTTACTTTTATACCTATCATTGATAGATACAGTGATCAAAATAAATTCTTCAGCTGGCTAAACCAGCAAGCCAATCTACTCAAACCAATGAATGATGCATACTATGCTCCTTACAAAGGGGTGTGGCGAAGCTGGTTGGGGGTGCGGCTCTGGCTGTTGGTCACACTTTATGTTCCAACTCCATTCTATAGCTCAGACCGGCCCTATTTGCTCATGTACATGCATTCAATCATTCTTGTAAGCTTTTTATTTGTTCAGGCTCACGTCAAACCATTCGGAGAGCTGCTGAATGCAGAAGGCAGTAGAATTAAGTGGCTCTTAGCCGAAGTATATAATTGGATGGACTCGTTTTACTTGCTCAACTACACAATCTTAGCCATCACTATGTCGTATCTCCTATCCAATAGTGATTCCGATTTTCACAATTTGCTTGGAGTGTCTGTCGGATCTCTGGTAGGCCTTTTCGGAGTGATGTTCGTGGCGACTATTGTCTACCATGTCATTGTAGCCCTCCGAACCGTTTTCATGACACGGGTTGTCCACAAAAGTGAAACTTCATCTATTTTGTATACTGAAAACCCCGTCACCGATGACGCATATGAAGAGATTGATGTAGAAAAGCCTGTTAGTCCCAACGTTTCATACGTGCAGATGTCTGACTATGAGCTTCGGGAACCTCTCATGGAAGACATACATTTATGACATGCTTGTGCATTGTGCCCATTGTAAACTAGTTGGTATAAGTGAGCATGTACGTGCAAAAGTCAGTTGTGCATGTCCCTGTTGACATTGAATCATACGTAATTATGCTGTACATTTTTAATATAATATATTGTGAGTTCATTTTGCGGAGCATTTAAACTTCACTTTCAATTCATATGGAGAAATGGCCCATACATAGGCGGTCATCTTGCTTTTTTTTTTCAAATTGAATTTGAAATACGTTTATAATTTACGATAAATCAGACTGATTGTGAATCTGTGCTTTATAAGATTATACCATTAACCATTCGTAAACTACAATCAAGACAAAAATTTAATTTCTACCGCGCATAATTTATTCATAAACGAAGTAGTCATTACGTAATACCTTGCGTCATCTTAGAATAAAGCTATAATTATTAAAATTATGTTGGCTAGCTAACGGTTATAAACCTTAATGTCTGTAACGTAACTATCAATACAATTTGAATTACAATTATAGTTGAACCGATACACAAATTAAAATTAACTTATCGGCTATGCGTACGCGTCACTGCACTGGAGATGTGGAACGCATCAATTAGGCACAATGATGCATACAGGGATCGAACTACGTATGCCCTTCATGCTTTCATCTTCTGAGACGCAGGTGTTATGGTGAGTATACTATGTGAATTTAGTAGCGTAGGGTATGTTCGGCAGTGGGTAGTGTTCGGCCCTATGTGCATATCTTGGAAGGAGTAGATATGGCCTTCTCCCTATACCAGTACAGTTGGCCATCTCTCTATAATGGTGCACATCTCCCTGTACTGTAACCAGTGGTAGCCTTCTCCCTTTACTCCCGAACCGTTAATTGCCCGTCTCCTTATACTGTTGGTCTTCTTCCTTTATTGTTAGACTGGTGGCCTTCTCCCTGTACTGCTGGTCTTCTCCCTGTACTGTTCGCCTTGTCTTTATACTGTTGGCCTTCTCCCTATACTGTTGGCCTTCTCCCTATATACTGTTGGCCTTCTCCCTATACTGTTGGCCTTGTTGAGTGTGGATATGGTATACTGTTGGCCTTCTCCCTGGGTTATTCAAATTAGGGGCAATCCAGGGGGTGGATAGGGGGTGGGAGCAGTAAATCCCTGCCCTGTCCAATACCATACACTGTTTATGGACTACAACTGTTTACAGCGTACATACTGGTACAGGCCTGCACATCCGGTGGGTGTGGCCAAAGCAACTCCAGCAGCTTGAAGACATTACAAGCCATGCCCACATTCCAGGCTGCTCCCAATGTTACTGCTCTGAATGCTGTGACTGCACTGTCCAATTCAAATGGCCTGCTGATCCAGTATGATGTGTGGGATAGGGGGGGGGGCACCTTTCTTGGGGAAACCCCACCCTTTGGAAGTGTTTGATCTCCGATTATTATATATACCCCACCCCCAATTTACTGTGAACACGACTTGTATTTGTAGCCCCGCTCACGCCGCATGCTGTGTAAGTACATGTAGGTGCCACACACCCTGTATTGCAATGAAAATCAATGTGAGGCACGTGTGTGTGTATGTGTGTGTGTGTGAACATATGTATTGATGCATACTCACATTCACACATGTATCACTCGCACACATACTCACATACATGTACACGTATATGCACACTGTCGTGTGTGTGTGTGTGTGTGTGTGTGTTGTGTGTGTGTGTTGCGTGTGTGTTTACATGTATGTGTGTGGATGTTGTTTGTGTTGCAGGTACATGTACATGTGTATGACTTTGGTGTTGTAGGTACATGTTTTATGGCCTTCTCTTCTTGCCTTGTGTAAAGAAAATGGCAGTCATCATTCAGTTTGTACACTTAGCAAACACAAGCAGCATTTGCATGCATGTGTGCCATGTGCACATGATGTGTGTGTGGGTTATGTGTTATGTGTTCAATTATATTCAACAAAGCCCGAAGTGGTCATTGACAACCACTTTGTATCTTTCTCACACCCTTAGCACCTGTGGGCCAAGCTCCCCCCTCATCCTCAATACCACATTCTCTTCCATGTCCCTCCAATGGAATGCTCCCCTCCAACCCGACTATGTCATCACTGCCTACACCTTGCCCCATCGAGTCCCCAGCCTTAAGTCCCAGTCAGAGATGTGGGCACCTCCTTCGACGGTAGGGGCATGTTCCATTGTGGTTTTATTAACCAGGCCACAGTCCAGCTCCATACCTACAACCCCAGCGGCATTCTCTTCTACCAGATCAACAGTGTAATGACTGACTTCCTGGGGGTGAAGCTTCATGGCGGGTTGCCATGGTTAATATTTGATGTGGGCTCTGGACCAGCTGTCGTTGGATCCAACAGTACCAGAACCTTCAACGATGGTCAGTGGCACACTGTGAGCTTCAGAACTCATCGGTCATGTTGAGCTTGTACGTCGGTGCGAGTGTGGTGCAGTCCCCTCCTGTGGGCAGTAACCTCTGTGATGGCCAGGGGCACGTGGTACTGTTTGAGCAGGCCTCCAATACCTTCTAAGATGTCACCATGGATACGGTGCACGCAGCGGCCATCACTGCCGCGATTGTCCCACTGCTGACCATGACAGTCTACTTTGAGGGATTTCCCAGCACGTCGAGCAGATATGGCATTGCAACCCCTTACAGCATGTGTCTTATCCCCTCCTGAATGGTACCTCGGTGTGCGTGATTGTGTGTGCGTGTGTATGTGTGTGTCACTGACTGTGTATACATGTACATGTATGTGTGATGTCATTGTGTGCATGTGATGTCATCCTCTTCCCCCTCCTTTCCCCAGCACCGGATGAATTTGATGCTGTGTCGGTGCAGAATGTGGGCTCCACCTACATTATTGTGTCTTGGGACTTGCCAACTGACAGTAATGGCATCCTCATCAACTTCAGTTTGTATTGCAATGGTGCTCTGGCGGGTGTCCTGCCCCTTACTGTGATCAGCTACAACACCACTGGCCTCCTTCGCTTTGTACATGTACATGTACATGTATGTCTTCTCTGCTACTGTGTGCAACATGCACAAATAACAGTGTGCATGGTACATGTATATGATCTGTGCTCAGTACGTTATTTGTTGGACAGGTCCTCCAGTCACGCCTGCAGGCACTGCACTCCAGTTGGAATGTGGTGTTGGGCGTCATCAGTGCTGCAGCCAGCCTGCCCAGGTACATTGTGTACACTTCAATCACTTAGTTTGTGTTCCATCTTTCTTTGCTCTTACCCCACTCTCCTCCCTTTTTTTCTCTCCTGTCTCACCTACTCCCTCCCTCCCTCACTTTCTCCCTCCCTCCCTCCCTCCCTCACTCCCTCTCTCTTGTCCTCCTGTAGTCATGTACATGTACACCAGCAGGGACATCTGTGGCAAATTACACATACTATTTATCCTCCCTGTACTGACTTGTTGGAGTCATGAATGTTTGGGGCAGTATGCTCCACTAGCAGAGAGGAGAGTTGTAGGAGAAGGATGTAGTGTAGCCATGTACTATTAGCGTTGATATGGTATACTGTTGGCCTTCTATACTCCCTAGGTAGTGTTGTTTATGTTGGCCTTGGGGCCTGACCGCTACCACAAAACCCACAAGGGCAGTCCAAGGTGTACACAACCATTGTCCTGGCTAAAATGAATAAATGAATACGCATCTTGTGAGCTGTGTATACTGACCTTCACTTGATTGGCAGATAGTGGCAGATACCTTTACATGGATTTCTTGTGAAGGAGGGTGTGTGTGTGTGTGTGTGTGTGTGTGTGTTTGTGTGTGTGTGTGTGTGTGTGTGTGTGTGTGTGTGTGTGTAAGTGGTAATGCCTGTGGTTATCTTATCTCGCATCCATGGGAGGAGCTACACCTCTATGTAATGGGCTTTATCTGTGTACATGTACTGTAAGGCACAAGTGCTTCCATACACTCTTTGACTAGTTGAAATATGGGTTGATGTCGAATTACAATGTAATGTGCTCTTCCCTAGACCCTATGGAGGAGCTTACAGCCAGCTCCCCCATACCCCAGCTGGAGCAGGACGTGGGCATGGGTCATTTGTTTCCCCCCCCCCCCCCCCCCCCCCCACAAACTGGAAATCCTGGATCCATCACTGAAATTGAATGTACTCTCTTGTCAGGATCAGCTGAACAGGATGCCCTTACAATGAAAGAGTCACCCCTCAAAAACTTGATACCGTTCTTCCTAAGGCCACACCCATCATGGGGGTGGTTGCAAATGACTAACAGTTTTTGCTGCCTCTATCTTTGTTTTCTGTATCAGTCCCTGCACCATCATCTTTTATTAAAATGCTTGACCCTTGCACCCACAACGTACATGTATTACATGTATGTGCTTGTTTACTCATTGTTACATATATGTGATTCAATGGCTGGGCACTGGACAACATCACCACCCTGTTTACAGGTAGTAGCATCAGGGCACAAAGAACATGAGGAGCCTCTAGCCGTGTCCATCCCTAGCCACCATTGGATGGAGAATTGCAGTTCATTGGGTTCGAAGTTCAGTCAAGACTAGGAGGTGTGACCAGTAGCCAGGATGCATGAGGTGCTGACACAGAGCAGCCGAGCCTTGTCAGCAGGTGATAATGCTTTCAACAACGAGAACTGGGTCCTCTAGTTTCTTTGACAGTACCCTTTGGTGGACGGGTGAGGCTGTGATAGCATCCACAGAGATTACTTCAGACAGGGAGATTATGCCTTATATTTGTGTCCCATATAACAAACATCACTCCTAACAAGATCTTTTTATCACCTTTGGAAGCAATTCATTACTTAAAACAAAAGCTTACATATAATTAAGTGGCCAGAAAGCAATAGGCCTGTGGTGAAGTACTGAAATGACTACAATTAAGCACACACTAATGTATCATTAACTCCAATACTCCTAAATCAAAGTTCAACTTGACTGTGACCTATTTGACATCTTGCAGCACTCTTTCAGGCGGGAGCATGCCGAATAGTTCAAGAGAGCTGACACTGAATCACCAACATAGCTACACACATGGTTCTTCCATCAGTGAGTCTCTACAAGGCTGAGAAGGCATGAAGGTCAAGAACATAGAATTTTCACATATATACATGTACATAAAACACATACACATATTTATATATATGGGACAGTTTCCACAAAATTGCCCCTCAAAATTCCCTTGCGTTTGAATCGCTATAACTTCCAAACGGTTAAGGCTATTGACTTCTTATTCTCAACACTTCATACTACACCATTTCTGTATGGTGAAATACGTTTTGGGGTATTGCAATGTATGATCAATACCCCACTAGGTTCAAACCCGCCAAATACCTTTCGGTTCTCCTGTAATCAAATCGCTTTTAAAATTCGGTTTGTGGGTACAGAGGTTCTTGTACGTATCACGGAAAATTGTGTCCCGCCATATCAAGCGGGAAAATGTGCATGTAGGGACCTCTCTATTTACAAACCAAATTTGAAGCGATTTGATTACTCCTACCGAAAGTTATGGTAGGTTTGAACCCGGTGGGGTATTGGACGTTGCGATACTTGCACAGTCAAGTGCAAGGCCCCCAAAATGTATGAAGTGTTGAAAATAGGAAGTCGATAGCTTTAATAATTCGGAAGTTATAATGATTCAAACGCAAAGAATTTTTATAACATTTAATACAGTCATGTATTATATATATGTGATGGGCCGTTTTCGTGGAACTGTCCCATATACATGTACATGCATGTACATACACATATGGGGCAGAGAAAACATGGTAGTTTTCAAATGTTATAGTTGACACAAATCTTATGCACCTCAACTTAAAGTCGGACTAACTGTTGCAAAGTAAAAAGTGCGGAATCTTTAATAAGTCAATGGGAAAGGTCAATAAAGTGTGTACCGCCAGTGTATGACTGCTATTGTACATTTGATGCTTCCATCGTTTGTACCATACATGTAGATAGTTTAGAGATCTATGACGTAACCTCACTATGTGTGAGCTCTTATCAGGTCCATAGCCAGGGGGGAATCCCCCCTCCCCCGTTCGATGCTTGAGCTCCGCCTCTTCTAGTTATGGTACTTATAAAAATGCATTAGGCCCGAAGGTGTCTCCCTTTTCGTATTTGGCCCGCTAAACGTGAGGGGAACCTGACGGACTTCCCCCCCCCACCGCTCTCGTACTTGGGCCCCCGGATAAATGCTTTCAGAAGTATTAATCGATCCCCCCCCCCCCCCCCCCCCCCCCCCCCGCCCCACTTAACTTCCTGGCTACGGGCCTGCTTATATGTACTAACGCTCCGGTATAGTACAGTTACACAACCATTTAGCCTATTACGGACGTAGCTACTGTAATCATGTACGTGTCACATTCATGCTAACCTAGGACTCTGAGACTTGCAAGATGCTTCCGTAAAAAGACTGGTTGGTTGTCATGCCCAGGCACTCCTGTGTCGATTCTATAAGTGGCAAACTCCTCTGTGTAATCGCCACCTCCGTCTTTGCAACATATAATCCCAATTAGTGCCCACTCTTACAAGGGGTCATGCTAAGTCAGTACATATTGGTCATTAATACAACATCAACCAGGTCTGGGCACGGCTGACTGACGATAGGGTGGCACGTGATGATCGTGGTAGGCACATTGAATGTGGGGTGTATCTCACTAACCATTCAAGGGAAGTGCGATTTGAAGGCCCTAAGCTCTGAAAAAATAATGATAAATACGTTCATTGATTACTCTCATGTAATCCGTGAGCAGGTAAGGAAAATGTCATTTGGTTTCGAAACTATTGATGACTGAATAAGGAAATGAGAAAAAATGAATGGACATTGGAAACCTTGCATAATTAATGTGGAAGTGCGGATATAGGTACTTAAGTTGCGAAAAACACAATGTCAACTAGTCCCCACATTGCAAATCCGAGAGCAGCTAGTCAATATTTGTTTTTTTTCTGCAGTTAGCTGCAGTTTTCTGAATGCGTCCATACATTTTCTATGGACATTGAATTACGCAATGACCGAATACCGCGTAATCCTTTTGACCGCCAATTTCTCGATATGTCCCATTCGGCTGGAAATGTCCGGCCTTTTCTGCGTACGCACGTATCATTTTAATAATATCCTTCTATGTAAGCACTTATTTTTTTCTGAATAAATATTCGATAGGATCGTGCCGCGAAATGAAACACAGGAGAAACATGCGTAGAATCATTTTGGAATCATTACGTGATTGAACAGTAAAAATCACACGTGTCTGATTGTAATGTTCAACCACACAATGATTCTAGAATTTATAAAAAGTTTTTGCCCTGTGAGACCTAACGAATATATTTGTACACCAGAACTGCAGTAGAAGTTGAAAGATATTAATAAATACCTTACAACTCCGTGACGACAGTCTGATTCTCAGTGCATGCGTAAAATGGCTGTGTAGAGACTTCTATAGAACACCATAACAATTGAAATCAAACATGTGTTAGGTCCCTTTTCGCTGCAACGTACTAACAGTGCGGCTGTATGTGGCTGGAAACTAGGAACATTATGTAAATATCAAAATACAGTACTAGACATCGTTGTAATTGTGAAGAAACAGAAACGCCTCATGCATATAGATACCCAATGAAGCCGTTTAATGTTATGCACAAGACCAGACTGAACGCTACACCGATCTGTGGTGTGGGCCGTACAATATACATGCGCGTACAGGCCACATGCCCATGCAGATATATATGTACCCGCGTACCTTTCTCAATTTTTTTGTGGACTGCTTGCATGGTTATTCCTATTAATAATATCGTAGTTTTATATTATAACCGTATATACATGTAAACATAACGAAGGAAATGTGCTAATTTACATTACCATAGATTTCCACCATCAGAGTATATTCCATGAGAAGGGTTAAATTTCTTTATCATTCTCACTGGAGGACTGGAGTAAACTTTTTGTAGTCGACAGGACCATAGATAGTATAGACAGGACCTAGGACTTTCCAACCTCCCCTTGGCCCATATAGTACACAAATACAGCCTTCCAGGTTGTCAATGGAGGCTTACATTAGAAGTGCCAAATATGAAGGACTCGATGTCCTGTCGACTACAAAACACACACACACACACACACACGCACACACACGCACGCACGCACACACACACACACACACACACACACACACACACACACACACACACACACACACACACACACACACACACACGACATACATGTAGCTGAGACTGCTTCTTTGACCAGCTGGAGTGCTGGAGTGCTGGAGTGCGATAGCATGAAAATTTCTCCGTAGCAGCTTCACTGTGATAGTTCTGATCAGGTGAGGAAGGTTCTAGACGTCTGCAGGTCCCATAGCGTTACAGTAATTTTTCACCACAGTTAATTATTAATAGTATTAATAGTTGTCGATGTTATATTTATGCATTATTATATTATATCTTTGTCTTCCTTTTCAAATACCGGTGATGTAATAATACGGTGCTATGATGTAAGGTGGAAGTGCTCTTAGCCTCTGTGCTGTCTCATGACAATTGGTCCGGACAGACCACTTTTTGCTGCTAAAATTTGGTTGCCAAAAGAGGTCCGGGTTGACAAAAGTGGTCCGGGTAATTTAACTGACTGCAGGAAAAAGCTCATATTTCATCAGTTGTGAAGGTTGTGCATGAATAGTATAAAGCATATGATATAGAAGCCGGTGTGCAAACATGTACATATTCCATACATACATGTACATGCTTTTAAAATGTAGCTGTAATACAGTCTATCTATAATATAGTGTCATGCTCTGCTTTACATAATGTGCACCAGTACAAACTGCAATGCATTGTACCGAATAGTCGACAGTACATGTAAATGGTATGTCATAATTATGTATATATACCACTATACTGTTAATTGACAATTCAGTGCAATCATATAGACTTAATATGTGGTACGCGCGTGTACCATATGCTCATGCATGCAGCCTATAGGTGGCTATATTGAATTCTTCGGTGTAAATGTGGATATGCATGGTAGTTAATTAACTGCTGCTAGTTCTTTCAGGAGGCTCTCTCATCAAATAATGTAAACGGTAGTTTTAATGAACACGAACAAATGTATGAATCATTGACAGACGGATGAACTATAGTGTGACGAATAACACATGCGTCATTTAGAGTTACATTTTTTTTACAGTTTCAAAATGAGTGCTAATATTGAGTAAAGTTTGTAACATAAATGCATTCATCTTGATGCAGGTCACCATTCACTTCATAAGCTGGTGAATACTTTTGCCATTTGTTGACTTTTTTTCCACACGGTCCACACCTTTATTGCATGGCGTTTGCAGCAAATAGGCTGGTGCTATTATTTCGATATCTGTTGTCCAGGATTGAATATTTGAACGTCTCACATAACATTCCATTGACTCACTAGTGGGTAGAAGGCAGGAGAGTTTTGGATATGAGGAATTATGAATCATATAGGTAGTGATGAGGAGATGGATCTCATGCATGATACTAGCCCTGAGATCTAGATACAGGAACCAATAGTGGCTGAACCACATGACAGGAATAGTTTCCATTGATGTTACTATAATCTACATCTTTCTTTTTGCCAATCACTGCTAACAGGTTTGCAGCTAATTACATGTACATCTCTTCTTCGCAGACTAGATGTGCATTTTAACATCTTAGTTCGTATGCTGCTCAATGACGGTGTGGACTCTCTTTTTAGAGCCTTCTGTGGATTTCATGTTGACATCTAGATATGCACTGCAGAGAGACGGCTAAGCTGTTTGTACAAGTTAAAATACTCGCACCATGCACTTATGGCAACCCAGACCACTTTTGGCAATCAAAAGTGGTCCGGGGTCGGACCAATTTTGGCAGCGACCGCCCCGTGTCGGAGGCTCCGTTAACTAAATACTACATGTTCCGTGCCGGTGTCACGAAATAGATTATCCCCCGTAAAAATTTATCCTCCGGGTAATGTATTCCGTAATATTTTATTCAAATTAATCCGGAATAGTTTATCCGCCGTCAGAATAAGCTATCCCCCTTATTGATAAGGATCCAAATACACAGATCAAACCAAATTAAAAAAAACACTTACTTCAGATTGCAATTGTTGCGAGTGTGTGTGTGTGTGTGTGTGTGTGTGTGTGTGTGTGTGTGTGTGTGTGTGTGTGTGTGTGTGTGCGTGCGTGCGTGTGTGTGTGTTTGTGTCTTTGTGCGTACACATGCAGGCTGTGCGTGCGTCGTATGCGTGTGCTTCTTCAATCTGTGTTTGTGCAAGGATTGCAATACTTGTAACAATCTTTTGTTTGCATGTGAATGCGCGTGCACGTGACGTGCATGTGTAGTGCGTATACGTGCCCACCTGTTCCACCCATAAATTCAGTATCACTGCACTGAGAAAATAAGCACAACAATGCATGCAGTTGTACATGTATGTACAGGGGCGGATCTAGGATTTTGGGAAAGGGGGGGGGGGGTCTGATAAATATATTCACAACTGGGGGAGGGTACGGGAGGGGCGTGCCCCCTCCCGTGACAGCAAGAGGGTCTGGGGGAGCCCAGCCGCTTTTTTGCTTTTGCGTTTATTTAGCATGAAATTCACAGTGATATCCAATACATTTCCATCACGCGATATCCGGATTACTAGAGCCTGCATGGATAGCGACGAGAAAACTCTTCATTCTTCACAATGCTATGGTTTCTACTGGCTCAGCAATTAAATTCGTGACGCAAAGCTTTTGTGAATTTGTGACCGAAGCGTGCACGTGGCCATGCACCAGCTACAGGTCGGTCTATAAACGACTCATGTATGTTTTACTATAGTATTTGTATTTTTAGCTCTATAACTATCTATTTTCTGAGGAAAAGAATCTGAGATCCATCACATTCCCGTCTTTTGATCGCTTACCTCGATTTCTGCTCACACGCACCATTCGATCGATCGCGCGATTAAGTATTTCGTTAATACATATGTAGGAGGATTTAATTAGATCGATATAGACCCCTCTCGGCTAGAACGATGTGCAATGTTGCAAATCCAAGGACGGGAACATGCAGAACGCTGCACTGATTACAGTACGCATTACGTCATTCTTCATATAGGAAAGGGGGGCCCCTGGATCCCCCCCCCCCCCCCCCCCCCCCCCTAAATCCGCCCCTGATGTATACTAACTTGATTGCATTGCATTACACAAATGCAAATTACAGTCATTACGGTCATTACGTTTTTCACATAATACTGGACCGCTTCTTGCGTTTCAGTTGTTACTTGTTGGAAATCAAACAGATAATCAAATTTTTAAGATGATAGATAACAGATGTTATAATTCTGTAATAGTAATTTCCTCAAATCTCTCACCTCTGGATACCAGAGATAATATATATATTATCTCTGTGGATACCAAACATCTAAGGTAAGACTATTTGCTCTGTTCCCTTTATACCCTCGTCTATGGCAACTCCATACAGAAAATGCTCAACACCTTCCACCTATGAATAACGATGAGCTTATCAAGTCTACACATGCGCGGTACATACATGTATTTATAACCTACTACGTCACAGTTGATTATGGGCCATTGTCGAAAAAAACACTTCAACTCCTTGGGGTTAAGTTTTCCAAAAACTCTTCCATCAATGTAAACATTATAGAAGGTTGAATCAATAGCTCTGCGACAAATGAACCTCAGATACTACAAAGTGACCCCCTTGCTGGATCTTTCATATGCAGAAATCAGCGGTCACCAGGAAAGTGATGGTGTTCAAAAAGACATCCAATAGCTTGTGTTTCATTGCTAGTACATAGGGGTAGTGTGGTTTGAATTTTGTGTTGAATTTATAAGTACTAATGGTTCGGATGTATTCAAAACAAAGTTAGACTTACACGTATTTAAATGTATGAAAAATGGTTACTCTTGAATTTAATTAACTAACCGCAAGTTATAAAACATTTGCCACCTCATTTTTACGTTTAGAAAGGTTGTAAGGTGCAAACTGTGCAAAAATATATATACTATTACATTAAAGATTTCAGTTCGGGAAAGCAAAACATAGCTTCCCATTAACATGTACACAAAATCAATGTTTTCTGACCTAATTACTGTATTCCACTGTTTTTTTAAATTGAATCTTAACGAAAAATTGAGTTGCCACCCTTTAATATGATTTGCAGCACATTGGTACATGTTTTCATACCATTAGTTTTTTCCATTACATAGATTTTTCTAGTTCGGGGAGCCTTTGAACAATGTTCGGTTACTGGCGCCGCCATCTTGACCATTATTGAATAAATGGTCGTCATAACAGAAACACGGCCGGCTGCATGTATGTACCTTTACATGAAGCTTTAAACTAAATAATTATAGTTAGGTTTATTAACTAACAAAATGTTCACAAACTATTACTGGCCACATCCCCACTTGGCAGGGGAGGATCCATGCAGTATTTTGGTAAGGGGCCGGAGTTCGCGGAGCCCTGGTTGAATACGAAACCGGGGGAGGGGGGGGGGGGGGGGGTTCGAAATACAAGAACTGAGACGCGATTCGCCGAAGTGTCGCTCCGATTCTAATTTCATGCTTCATAACCGTTCAAATGTGTCCAACCCCACGGGTCCGCTACAGCAACTTAGGTAACATTTCACTTATGCGGGCAGTCTGCTTTTGAGAACAGCTAATTATAAACGGCTTTGTATCTGAAATTTGTGACCACGCCAGCTGGCGTGTAAGGTATAGTAAGGTCATCGTTGATTAATTAATTCAGTTCAGAGCATATATACGAGGGACTAGGTTTATATGGCTGCATGTGGATCAGACAGTTCGATGTTGCATCCTTTATTTTCCCCCGCTTTTTTATTTGCAAGATCTATAGAACGTTTTGAAGCTGATCCGATTCGATTATTATTTAATGTCCTATTAATAATAACGTATTACGTTGCGTGATCGCTCTGCATGCAATACATACTCGCAGATCACCTTTGCACGAACATTAGGTTTATTGACAGTGTCACTTTTAAAGTGGAGTCATCAATCCATTCAACCATGCGTATTTGATCATAAATCAACTGAACATTTATCCCAGTGAATCGTGAAGGACTATACTAGCTGCACGAAAGATTATAGTGGTAGTAAACAGATGCCAATACCTGACCTTTGTTATTGTCATAACCAGTAGTTGCAAGGAAACAATGCCTGCATACTATCTGCTGCACGCTGCATTGTAACCATATACCATATGCACGCAACCATTTGCATCATGCATATATTGAATGCGTGCACCAATTTAGGTGCACATGCACGCACAGATAGTAAAAGTATGCAGGCCTCCTGCATGGGCAGCAAGTTAGTTCTAATCTCTTCATCATGCATTTACCATGCATGCAATTAAGAGCTATACATGTATATGGGTAAACTGCACTTCAAAGCATTCATTACCGCAGCGGTGCAGTCATGTTACCTTGCACCGTATTGTCTTGCATAATGCACAATTAAGTTAATCTAATTAATTGCAGACTATGACAGCATAATTGGATCATGCACCATCAACTGCATGTGCATGCATGCACGGATAATGCTCGTAACTAGTGAAATGAACAAGAAAAGATGGAAATTGTAACTGAGCGTTGTCCGAAGTTACCAGGCAATAGAGTCTATATAAAAATCACCGAGCTTTTTCATGTATACTGATAGAACTTACGTATACGCGTTGAAACATATGCAACCGCTTTGAAAGTAATGCCGCGAGTGCTACTGACAAAGAGAATGACATGAGGCATATCCCACTGGGGTTCGAGCATGCAAGCTAGATTGTAATAGTTAACAAGTAAATAAAAACATTCTCTACGAGAAAGTTGGTGGGATATAGGATTTGAAGGCAATTGGTGGTGTAAAAAGCAAGGAAACAAGGTCTTATCAGAAGGGAAAATGTAATAGTCCTATATTTAGCACATTTCTAGGGCGTATGTTGTTTGTGTGCTAAATATAGGACTATTATACATTTTCCCTTCTGATAAGACCTTGTTTCCTTGCTTTTTACACCACCAATTGCCTTCAAATCCTATATCCCACCAACTTTCTCGTAGAGAATGTTTTTATTTACTTGTTTTCTTAATTTTTTTTTCACACCCAATGTCTAATTATACAAGACATAGGCTGATAGTTGATTGTGTATCAGAGTATAACATCGATTATTTATATAAAAGCGAGTCCTCCATCCGATTCTGAAGCTAGTGGTGAAATTGTGATCGCTTAAAAGTGTTCCTGTCCCGAGTTATGCGTTGCCAAGAAGGAGGAGGAGGAGGAGGAGAAGACGACCCGCCCCTTGTTCCGAGACTGGGTACGAGAACGGGCAGTACACTCTTGTTCTCTACAACCACGCGGTTCTGCGACATGAAACAAAAACGAAACTACTCATTTTTGACTTCTAGATCGATTGCTAAAACAAGCTACACGATCCGATCGTCGGGAGTGTTGTTACAGACGGGTCGCGTTTTTTTAATGACATTCATAGTCGGGGTCAAATCCTATATGGAAGTTTCTAACGATAATCCTAGCTGGTTCAAGAAGACAATGATAAAGAACAGATCACTTTGCACACTGCCATGAGGCATAACAGATATATTGTGTGCACACATGATTTCTGAATGTTTTGGTCAGTCCCTATCGGCATGCGTTGCATGATTTATTTACCAACTAACTGACTTTTCACATATGTGTGGGCGTACCGCAGTCGCCACACCCTCGCGCAGAAGCTTTGGCGGTATTATAGACTTTCGTTGTTTTACTATTTAATTATACACATGTGCACGTGAGCCAAAGTTTCGTCGTAGACGTATTGAATTATTAAAATGTATTAATATGATATTTGAGTAACATTTCTGAATAAATTTACTATTTATGCGCGGTTGAAATTAATTTAAATGTCTTGATTTTAGTAAAAGGGTGCTTAATGTTTTATTCATGAAAAATGCATATTATAATCAAGTATACTAAACATGTTTGAAATTCAATGTGGAAAAAAACAACAGGATGACCGCGTATGTATGGGCCATTTCTGGATATGTATGAAGCACCCGCATCTTTTCGTCAATTTTTACTCCCTGTGTCGTTCATCCTGGGGCTCGTCCCGCACGCGCGCACCGGTAGCACGTGTAGACGCTAATGCTCCAGTTTCAGGTTTTTTGCGCCTTTTAAGTTTGAACAAAAGACCGTCATAGGTAGCGAAGAAGCTTTCACATTTTTGACGATATGCCCTTTTAGCCTCTTTGTCTTTGGACTCTTCCACACCTCGAGGCCAAGATCTTTGCTTATCACTTTTGCTCTCAAGGAACCGCAATATATCATTGTAGTCTTCAGTTTCCATCAGTGCACCGTGTGCGTTAGAAATGTAACAGGGTCTATACAACAGCAACAGCCAATCTCTATTTCAGTCACTTCAAAAACATGAACATTTTTAGTTTATATAGCATGACCCCTATCTCAGAGCTAGGTGCAGTGCATCTAGCAGGCAGGAAGTATAGGACAAATTACTATTCATCGTGCTCGTGAAAGAGTCTACATGGATGGGGTGATAGTCTATTTCAAGAGAGGCCCGCACTTTGGAATAGACTATAAAGCTAACCCGTCTTATTTGGCAGTTTACGATATTCCGGAATAATCTATCACAGGAGGATTGATTATTCCGGAGTAGAACATCCGGGAGGGTAAAATTATTGGGGGATAAACATTTCGTGCATGACACCGGACGGTAAGGAGCACTATAGTATCGCCTGCCTAGGCATCATTCCCTGTATAGTGCTCAGTACCGAGCAGGTAAGAAACACTCTAGTCAAGTATGAAACCCTGCATAGAGTTGAGTGAGCTCACCACGATACAGAAAAATGAAAAAGAAACACAAACCAGCATCACATACAATAAACATAAACAAACTATCTACCATTGTAGGACTGTCCAGTGTTCGAGTTCGATTTTGACCTCAGGGATACAAATAAATATATTTGTTCATCCACACAGCTTGATTCCTCTGCAGACGAAGAAACTAAAACAGAATCAACGGATGGTAGAGGTGGGAGCATCTCCTTGGAGGAGGAGACCACCAGGATGGCCCTGTTACTGGGTTCTATAAGTAAAGGGGCAATTCGCTGTGGAGTAGAGGTTGGGCTCGGCACCACGTCTGAGCTGTTGAGGGTGTGGCTCCCAAAGGCGTAGATGGGCTTGGAAACGGGATGGTAACTACCGCGGTTAAATTTGCGCATGCGCATTCATCACTGCCACAATATTTACTTTATGCGTAAAATTCGTTTTCATAAAATACCTGAGTAAACAGGCTCAAAAAAAAAAAACTTATGATGTAAACAAATTCGACCGTTCCCACAATCTTAGTTTCAAATTAAAAGATTTTTCATATACATCCTATCAAAAGTTATTTCTGTTCAAACGTGTCCTATTCATTCCTGGACACCCTGTACATGTACATGTATATTCCCTTGTGCTACTACAATGTCCTATACATGTATATACAGTCTGCCGATATCGTCGTGAAATTAGGTTTAATATGGCGGAATAATTCCTATCCTATACATGTACTTTTGGGTGGATACTACAGTTTAAAGTGAGCACACAGTTAGCGGGTAACCACATAGGGAACGAAACATGTTTACAAGCTGGCCCCCGTTCATTCTTTAAGTTGAAATTCTATACATACATTAGCAAAGTTCACTTTGTGTAGATATATCCGTCCATTTTACTTTCATCAATGCTCATTCTTATGCACATGAATGGTTAAGCAAATATCACTATAAAAGGTTTGTAGTCCTCAAAAATAGTACAAGTTTTAGCTGGCGTGCAGTAATGTAGAGACCTAAATCCGAAGAAATAATGGGCTGCTTGTGCCGGGGATTAGCTTCCTCATCTCTTCCTGAGTCATATCCTCAATCTTACTTGGTGCTGGAATTAATGTTGCAGTCAGGGTGGTTGCAGATGTTCATTTGAGTAGTTTCAGTTGGGGTGTCAGTCATATCCAGAAATGAGCGGTCAAAGGGAAAGCTACACTGTGCTACAAGTTGGATATACGATAGTGTATACTCTGCGTATATGCTAAATATACATATGAATATACACATGCTATACGCAAAGAATACGCATTGGTATATTTTGCGGATAGAACCAGAATCTCATGTCGTATATTTTGCGTATACTCGATACTATCACGTGCGCTTATTATGGGTTTGTTAACATATGTCTCCGTGCACCATGTCCGCTTCCGTACTCAGCACATATTTGGAAACGTCTCCGAATCTGTTCACTGTATACTAGCTTGTTTCTATTTGTGTACTCATGATCAAATTTATAATAAAATTATCAATACAATCGATAAAAGAAAACATAAAATGCGTTATAACGTTCAAGCTTTCTCTCGAATCATCCAGGGTTGTGCAGTTGGTGGACTGGATGCGTCTAAGAGCGGTCCTTCAACTCTCTGCTTCTATGGATGGAGCCTCGAGTTGCTAGTTCCTTTTATTCGTTCATCCAAGTCATCAATCAAGTCATTTAGCGTGTCAGAACGTCACAACGGACGGCGACGTTGTAGAGTTTGAGCGTTCTGGTCGTCGCTCTCCTCTTCTGACATCATTGTAGGCTTGATGTCCCCCATAACTGCTTCTCTTCTTCTATCAGCATTTGGCACCCTTTCTCCCACAACTACGCCACAATAGCCTTTCTTCTGTCTGCATAACAAACCTTTTTACCAAATGCTACAGCAGGAAAAGAGCATAACAAGACATAGGTAGGACGTACGCTGTTGAGCTTAATAGCCTTCAATTACCCTGAGTTCGCTTGTACCACCTAGTAAAAGGAGGATATGGTGGTAGGGTGAATAAATAGGATTATGAATTTAAGGCTCTACCTTTAACTGTAGCGACAATAGCGTGAAGGTCTTCATCGAACTCTGCCGCGATACATGGTCGTGATTGCGTTAGAAAAAAGCGCACAATCGCTTACCTTTCATCAAGCCGAACTGAAGTGCTGATCTTCCTTCTGACTGCTAGAATTCTGAAATATGCCTTACCTATATTTCAGTGGGGCTTCCACCATATCCTCGCGATGCAATACAGCTTAATCGATGTGTCTTAGTATATCAGCGACGACTTGCTATTCCATGGCCGGTGAACTTACCTGAAATCCAAGTCCGCGGACGCTGCGCTGTCCTGGCAATTTGCCGGGTGAGGCATCGTCAAAATGTCTTGGCATAAACAAAATGGTTTACGAACTATGAACATCTCTATATACTTTTGGACTAACCTGACGTCCGTCATCCAGTTCTTTCTGGTGTGCTGGCAGCTGCCTGATATCCCTGCGACCTCGATCGCCCACTCCGCGTGGTAGTTTGGCGCCAAATTACTAGTACACTTGTAATTAATTTAATAAGTTTATAAACGTAGTCTACATGTAGGACAAATGTCGTTTCAAACTTTCAATTCACTAGATAGTTTTACTATCTATGGTATCATGTATGTGTGGGGCTTGTGAAGTGCACTAATATTCACGGTAATCCACTTCTGAAGAAACGCGTAGCTGGGTTTGCTAGACTATTTTGTAGTTATGAGATTAGCATGCATCGTGCTATTTGTGTTCTGATTGGTAAGACGCTCGGTAGCCGGTTGAAGTTGTGAAGGGTATTCCAGTGTCACGTAACCACAATGAGCAGCTCCGCTTTCCCATGATGATATACGTATATAATCTATGGCACAAGGTGGGGGCGTGGCATAATAACAAATACAGCCGTCTATATAAGTTCGATCAGATGCATAGCTCCTCAAAATGCTTTCTATGCACCGTCACATGGTCTAGAGCCACAAGTGTATGTTGTATGCATCTATACTTGTACATGATCAGCCGCTAATAGGTATTAATCATGCACTGAACAAAACATTAATGTGCATGCATTGCATATTATTACTATTAATATTGTTATTTTATGTTTATGAATCTTACAACTGCGCATGCATCATGTAGGATGCAAACCTTGAGGTGTTGTTCTAACTGTGCCGGCATTAATTCATAATTCGATACATGCGAAATGAATGCACGCGCGTTCTTTATTTTTATACATGATTCAATCCGATATGTGCTATGTGAGAGAGCTGTGATAATCATGACCCAAGTAGAAAGTCATTCAGAACTGCTGCTTCTATGTTTATGCATACTTATCACATGGTATACGCATTGAAACATGCTTTGTTGGGATTTTAAACAGGCATTCAGGTGTTAATCCTGGGTACCCGATCGCGAGCCCCTTTTCCTTTTGCATGTGATGATCATGACCCATGTAGAAAGCCATTCTGAACTGTTTCCCCTATGTTTACACATACCTATTACATGGTATAGCCATTGAAACATGATTGGTTGGGATGTTAATATTTATAATTGATGTTCCATTAACTCTCATTTTGGTCTTTCTCAGAGACTGTAGGTTTATACTGAGGTGTTCACATCTTTATATTAGGCTGTTCTAAGTGTTGAAGGTCGTAACAATCTCATTGTAATGTCCATGAACCATGTGATGGTAATGACCACGATACTAAAGTTACACATGTGTTAATCAATATGTACATATATACACGCATGTGCTGATGTACAATGATGATGGTCTGGTGTCAATAGTGGTGTGATGTCAAAGCTTCCTTGCCCTTTAAAGTAGCCAGCCATGATGTCCTGAATTGAGACAGAATTTAGGGCTCAATTCCACATTTGAACAGAAACACTATGACTCACGTGGCGGTAACGCCCACTTCCGGTCACAGGCTCATCTTGGGGATGGGTCACTCTCTTCACCCTGCAATGTGGACTGTCGTGGTAAGATGCTGCTCTGAATTGTGACAGAATTTAGAGCTGAATTTCACATTTTAACAGAGACACTATGACTCACGTGGCGGTAACGCCCACTTCCGGTCACAGGCTCATCTTGGGGGTGGGTCACTCTCTGCACCCTGCAATGTGGACTGTCGTGGTGACATGCTGCTCTGAATTGTGACAGAATTTAGAGCTCAATTTCACATTTTAACAGAGACACTATGACTCACGTGGCGGTAACGCCCACTTCCGGTCACAGGCTTATCTTGGGGATGGGTCACTCTCTTCACCCTGCAATGTGGACTGTCGTGGTGACATGCTGCTCTGAATTGTGGCAGAATTTAGAGCTCAATTTCACATTTTAACAGAGACACTATGACTCACGTGGCGGTAACGCCCACTTCCGGTCACAGGCTCATCTTGGGGGTGGGTCACTCTCGTCACCCTGCAATGTGGACTGTCGTGGTGACATGCTGCTCTGAATTGTGACAGAATTTAGAGCTCAATTTCACATTTTAACAGAGACACTATGACTCACGTGGCGGTAACGCCCACTTCCGGTCACAGGCTCACCTTGGGGGTGGGTCACTCTCTTCACCCTGCAATGTGGACTGTCGTGGTGACATGCTGCTCTGAATTGTGACAGAATTTAGAGCTCAATTTCACATTTTAACAGAGACACTATGACTCACGTGGCGGTAACGCCCACTTCCGGTCACAGGCTCATCTTGGGGGTGGGTCACTCTCTTCACCTTGCAATGTGGACTGTCGTGGTGACATGCTGCTCTGAATTGTGACAGAATTTAGAGCTCAATTTCACATTTTAACAGAGACACTATGACTCACGTGGCGGTAACGCCCACTTCCGGTCACAGGCTCATCTTGGGGGTGGGTCACTCTCTGCACCCTGCAATGTGGACTGTCGTGGTGACATGCTGCTCTGAATTGTGACAGAATTTAGAGCTCAATTTCACATTTTAACAGAGACACTATGACTCACGTGGCGGTAACGCCCACTTCCGGTCACAGGCTCATCTTGGGGGTGGGTCACTCTCTGCACCCTGCAATGTGGACTGTCGTGGTGACATGCTGCTCTGAATTGTGACAGAATTTAGAGCTCAATTTCACATTTTAACAGAGACACTATGACTCACGTGGCGGTAACGCCCACTTCCGGTCACAGGCTCATCTTGGGGGTGGGTCACTCTCGTCACCCTGCAATGTGGACTGTCGTGGTGACATGCTGCTCTGAATTGTGACAGAATTTAGAGCTCAATTTCACATTTTGAATGTGAACGTGAAGCAAACCACTCATACCCATCAGTCACTTGACCCCTACCATTGGGGTGGGAGCTTAAACAGCAAACCTTGCATCACATACACTTGAATGTGCAGACATGAAAGTTTGTCATTAGAAGCAAACCACTCACCTGAGATAGCTATACCCATCAGTGTCACCATCAGACAGTCACATCCCCATTAGAGTCACATGACCTCTACTTGACCGGGTGACAACTCTGACCAATTTATACACCAAACCATGTGTCACATATCTACACAGATAGACATGAAAGGTTGTAAATTGCATTATTAAAAGCAAACCACTCACTTTAGATAGCCACACCCATCAGAGTCACATGACTCTTAGGAGACAATTGGGGTGACAACTCGACCAATTTGAAGCATATACACCAAACCTAGCCAGGAGATGGGCGAGGGGTGGGGATGGGGGGGTTGTTGGGTCGGGTCGGTCGAACGACCCCCTCCCGACGACTACCATCCACTACAAGTTATATATAGAAATGGACGGCTCCCGGGTGTGGTACTAGGCTGCCATAACTCGGACCTGAAGCGCCCCCCCCCCCTCCATTGGCCCAGTTGTGAATCCACCGCTCGCTATAAGTCGAGTCCCAAACAGAACGATGTCGACACCCCGGCCACTTTCAAGTGGCTGGCTATGTATGATCCTGCATTGTCCGAATCGAATATTACGCATGTGGTCCCACTACAGCTTATAATTCTGGCATCAAAACTATCCTATTTTAACTGATCACATACCTTGTAAATTTTTAGTTGAAGGTATAGGTATTCGAATTTAAACCATCAAAATAGTTATAGGGTTACTAAGAAATTTAATGTTTTAAATTTGATAATTCATATCTACGTGGATATCGAGCATACTGCCTACGACTCGCGCTACGAGTCTTCATACGATTCTTGATATTTGCCTCTTGATCCAAGTCTATAGAGGCGTTCCCATGCTGGCAACTACCAATTCCTTTAATACCGACTACGAATCCGATCCATAAAGTTTTTATTGACCACTACTGTATGTCCACAATGCTCTACGTTCGAAATCACATTGGAAACATACAGCCATACATTCTTGATCGAGAGGTTCAAACTTATAATCTGAAGAGTCATATCAAAGTCATTTCTATTTTTACGTAAGTTATCTAATTTGCAAATTCATTGTGGTTTGTGTATTCTTAATACTTCGAGAATACGCGCAATGAATAATTGTCACCTGTGGATTCTTAAAATATACCAGGTGGATATTCGTAATATACACTACCCTTGGTATATTGATGGTATACGCAAAATATACGCAAAAATATACGCTATCGTATACTACGTTTTTTGCACAGTGCTAATTAATTCGCGGTTTGCGAATCACCGACTATTCCCGTATAACTTCCCATAGACATGTATGGGGTACTTTAATACCAAGCACACCAGATTTTTCTCAGCATTTGCCAAAGGGGATTGTTAGTACACTACATTTGCCATGATTTTTAGTGGGTCGCCGTATTTTTCCTATTTAAGGCGTCGCTTCCCTAGGATTGTCATAACATTGTCCTCAATGTACACGTAGTCAATGGGTGCGTTTTCTCATTACAAATTCTATGACTATTTGTGTCAATACCTTTACGATTTGCCAATTTGCCAAAGGAAAAACATGTAGCTAGTACATCGAAGAACTATAATATATATTGAAAATTGGGGGTCTTTGTATTTAAAAATCGGCTTCCATAATTGAAAGAAGTATTCTATATCGAATCGGATTGTTGTCTCCGTCTCGTGCCCTCAAAATCGACTCACGCGCGGGACAAGGCAAATGAGTATCTCCCTAGCTGTACCAGTTTTATCGGAAGTTTCGTTAGAAACTTCCATATAGGATTTGACCCCGACTATGAATGTCATTAAAAAAACGCGACCCGTCTGTAACAACACTCCCGACGATCGGATCGTGTAGCTTGTTTTAGCAATCGATCTAGAAGTCAAAAATGAGTAGTTTCATTTTTGTTTCATGTCGCAGAACCGCGTGGTTGTAGAAAACAAGAGTGTACTGCCCGTTCTCGTACCCAGTCTCGGAACAAGGGGGGCGGGTCGTCTTCTCCTTCTTGGCAACGCATAACTCGGGACAGGAACACTTTTAAGCGATCAAAATTTCACCACTAGCTTCAGAATCAGATGGAGGACTCGCTTTTATATAAATAATCGATGTTATACTCTGATACACAATCAACTATCAGCCTATGTCTTGTATAATTAGATTACTTCATAATTACGGTATCTAAAGATGTGTATAAATAGCAAAATAACTATAGAGAAGAATTCTTTGGTGATTCAATCGTCGTTTGGTGTGCTACTATTTGGTTAGTGAAGTTGTTTTTATGAAAATGCCTTCACGTCAAGAAAAGAAAAGAGCGAAACGACGTGCGAAATACCTTCAAGTTCGAGACGATGTTTTAGAATCGGCACGGGCATCCTACAAGGCAGACCCTGAAAAGAAACAGACAGCTGAACGCGAAGGATATCATGCAGACCCAGAAACGAAACGGTCAGCTAAACGCGAAAGCTATGAAGCAGACCCAGCAAAGAAACAGACCGAAGAACGCGAGCGGTATCATGCAGACCCAGAAAAGAAACGGTCAGCTGAAAGGAAACGTTATTGGGAGGGTCCTGAATGTGCTCGCTTGGCGAAGAGAGTGCGGTACGGGAAGGCTAAGCGTACCCTGCAAAACCAACGAGGCCATCGAAAAAGAACTACCGACAAAGTTATTCAAAGGTATGTAAATGTAGATGTAGTAACCTGCACAGTATCTCAGATATTGAGCAGGGTTTGCATATGACATTAGCTGAAACGTTGCGTCAGCGTTGCCTTGTGTCAGATGCATGGTTTGAATATTCTAGTGCAACGACGTAGCAAATGTCATATGCAAATATTGCATGCGTAACTATAGAGCAGAGGGGTTAGAGTTTGGGGTGGGTTATAAAAGGAAATGCTGTCTTGTTGTGCCACGTGGTTGGTGATAATCATCGCTCAGGGCATGTGCACGGCTGTTTCATTTCATTGGCAAAAAGGCTACGCCCCTTGATACGAAATTTTTTCATAGCAACGGACTTCATTACAACCCTAGCAACACATCCGTTCTTGTGAATGGACCTTTTTATAGAGCGCGTTTTGTTACAGTGCCAACGTTGTCTGTAGTCGGTTTCTACGATGTCTACTGGTATTAATAATGTGAATCTCTGGCGCTATCTTTCAATCCTGAGAGCTGCATAAGCCTGCAAAGCCAGAGTGCGATTTTCGACCCAAGAGGATAAAGGTGGCCCTGCCAAAGTTTCCGCCCTTATAAAGTACCTTGAAACTTTAACAGCGTAAAGACGGTACGTTGTTCGTTCATATTTTGATGTCAACTGGTGGTGCCGCGTATTCTACAAGAAGTTGTTAGCCTTCAGAATATTGTGTGTTTAGCGCGATCACCCGCGTACAACGACATATTCAGATAGTGTGTTACTGTTCCTCCAGTTTGTAACTGTATTGTGTTACTTGATGTACTTTCGAACAGTTGGGTAATTACTTCAGCTGCTATCATAGACTGCGTGTTGATCTGTGGACTGCATTTGTGGGTGTTGTAATTTCTTGCTATTACATCTTTTTTGCATGAAGGGCACTGCACAGCGATGTCACTCAGCAGCTTTACCACAAGGTCAGGGGCTGATTTGAGATCTTCAGGTTGAAGGTCTGATGTTGTGTAGCAGCAAGGGCACTTTAGGCACAAAGATGTCTTTATATGCTGAACAAGGCATGTACAGCACACATACACACGGCATGGTAATTCTATTGGCTGATTCAATATCTCCAAGCAAATTGGACAGGATAGTGTATCTGCCATGGATAGCACCTCTGAAGCAACAAGTAATGGCCTTGGCTCTCTTGTAATCACAGCAGGTGGAGCAAGTTTCTCTATGACCTGTATGATGGCTCGTGGGGTGATCATTTCAGTCATGATGGTCTGTGGTGAGCTGTGCCATCTGGTGCTGTAGAATGCCTTACACCCCTATGAATTTGCATAGAGTGAGTGGGGGGTACATGTACTAGAAACCATTTGCATACCTTACAAGTGCTAGCACTATGTAAGTGCCAATTATACAGCTGAACATAGCACTTGACATGATTCTTCTGCTCCTTTGCCACAAGAACACGTGACATAGCTTTAAAGCACAAGGTGCAAAACTTTTGGGGGTGGATCTCAGCTGCATCAACAGCAACGTTGATGTCAAAAGCCACTAGAAGCTTGTCAGCATAAGAGATACAGCTGTATGATGGCTCTGGTTTTACTGCTTTCCCCTTTGCTTTGACCCCTCTATGCAATTTGCACCCGCACACTCGGCACAAATCAACTAGCCGACACTTGTGGTGCACTTCCATTCTTGTGGTGCGCATTATTCATAATTTGGGTACGTGTGTTAAAATATTTATAGCAGGCCATAGGAGACGCGGCACCGCCAAATGAAAACATATTCTTACCTGGCAAGGATACCACAATCTGCTGCTTTTTTATCGACGGCACTTATAAGGGCGGAAAAAAAGCTACGCAGTCCTGAATGTACGCAACTTTTCCCGCCAAAAAAAAACTGTTTTATGCGCGGCAATGCGCCACTCGAGGCTAATGGATGCGTGAGACTAAATCTAAGAAGAGGACTAGTTCTAGTAAATGTCTGTTGCCATCTTATTTGCATTAGATCGATTGGCTGCGTATATGTTATGTTGAAACTTTAATGAGCTTGTAAAGAGAAAACGGTTGTTGAACCGTAAATCATTTTCCGGTGTTCTAATTATGACCCCTAATGCCCATTTGAAACAGCCGTGTGTGATTTTTGATATCATCTGTGCATTGAATCCGAATGGCTTCAGTTTACATTGGATTTCATGGCCATAAAAATATTTTTGTGGGATGTAAGAGTATAACTTTCAAGCCTTGGTGTACTGTGTGAATGCGTAAGAAGATTCGCGGGGATGACAGATGGGCGAACCAGCTTCTCCACATGACATCAGTGATGCGGTCGGGATCATCACGTCCCCAGGCCCAACTATTTGCAGGATACATGTATATAGTGGTTAGTCTCGTACCCAGACGTATAAACACGTCTGGGTACGAGACTACGATGCAATCGCCTGTGAAACGTTGGGAAACACATAGTCATGATCATGTTGACGAGTAGTGGAGTGAATCGTCCAGGGAACTTGTCCCTATTTATTAAAGTATGTCTGGATTGAAAGAAATGAAAAGGAAAAGCAGCGATACAACAGTGAAAAAAAAAATTAAGAAAACAAGTAAATAAAAACATTCTCTACGAGAAAGTTGGTTGGATATAGGATTTGAAGGCAATTGGTGGTGTAAAAAGCAAGGAAACAAGGTCTAATCAGAAGGGAAAATGTAATAGTCCTATATTTAGCACATTTCTAGGGCGTATGTTTGTGTGCTAAATATAGGACTATTACATTTTCCCTTCTGATTAGACCTTGTTTCCTTGCTTTTTACACCACCAATTGCCTTCAAATCCTATATCCCACCAACTTCTCGTAGAGAATGTTTTTATTTACTTGTACAGTATGAAATTGGGCCTGAAATCGATTCTGCATGCCTCCTAGCGCTGCGTAACAAGGTTTGTTGCTACCAGTTGAGTATAAATGTACGTTATCGTACCCATACGTTCCGGATCTTTTGTAAACATCGCCGGGCCCATTTCATAATTGTATTGCTGTTAGGCTGTTACGTTGGTAGTTTATCTATAACTGAAGTACAACTACTAGTATAGGTGTGGCCGGAGCTACTATTGGCCCCAATAGTAATACGGCTACATGCATGTGTTTTAATTCTAGAAAATGCGCACCAATTTATCGAGTATCAAAGAAGCTGATAACAGCGTCAACGGCGTGGTAGCGTATTTTATTCTGCTGTCTGGCGCTGCGTTGCAACATCCACCACCAGCAAAACGCCGTTGCAATCTTTCAGGTGAAATAAATATAAAATGCATGTGCAAGGCAATGACTTACGTAGGCCTAGGCATTGCACATCTCTCAACTTGGTAATTGCAATAATGTCAGTCATTTCTTACCCTGCACTGCATGCTTTGTGTTTTATTGTAATATTTAGCTACCTTGCGTACTTACATGTATATTCAGTTACCGCTGTGAAGGCACCGTAGCTAGTGTACTCATGTGAAGGCACCATAGTTATAAGGTGTGACTATTTACAAATGGTTTATTGTGTCAGTGTAGTATGTAGCAGGCTTTGTCAATGTAATGTATGCACATGTGCATATGGACATATGTAGAAAGTTGGCAACGGACTCAAACGTGAATGTTGTGCATGTGTTGTCGACTGCATCACAGTGAAACTTATTAGTGAACAATTTGAAATAAATCACAAGATGACCGCCAATGTATGGGCGATTACTCGATATGACACAACACGCAAGCACTAAAACGCATCACACAGATCAAACAAACTGTCAGACATTCTCTGCAACCATTCTCTGCTACATGTACCAATGTAAAGGTCTTGTTGATAACAATGAATACAATAGTTCAAGGGATGGTATACAAATAGTGCATGCTCATACAAGTATGCATATCTGTGTATGTGTAAACAATTAATTTTTTGCATGTTTGTATTGTATGTGTGTATGTGTGTTACATATGGACAACATTTCAGCAGCCCTTTGCTGCGGCAGAACACTCATGGCTGAGTTATCTTGAGCCTGAATACCACAAATGTAACAGTGAAAAATGTGAAGCCAGAACAGAGTAAGGCTGTTTGTGTATGTGTGTGTGTGTTACCAGTGTGGTAAGGGAGTGGCTCAAACATGGCACTGATCTTGGTGAACACACACACACACACACACACACACACACACACACAAACACACACACACACAAACACACACACACACCACACACACACATGTGATATTGTGGTCAATTAGTTATGGCATGTGCAAATGGGAGGGGCTGTGTTTGTGTGTGTTGCCTGTATTGTGACAAATACACATGCATGTACACACATGAGGCTTCTGTAACTTCTACTGTAGACAACTAAAACATATCTAGCAAATTAACCCTCCTTTCCCCCCTGATCTTGGTGATAGACACACACACACACACACATACACACACACACACACACAAGCACACACAAGTACATACATGTACAAGCACACACACATATACACACAGTTTGGGGTGTGTATTGTGGGCGGGTCGATGTTACAGGGGGTCACGTGATATACTCTGCTGTGTAGTGTTGTTGCTGATGTGCTGATATCTTTGGGCAACCAAGTCCCTGATCCTTGACTACGCGCCATTCGCGAAACACACGTGTACGAAGCTTCTAAAATCACTAAAACACCCATAGAAAAGCAGGCCTTCATTCCATATTAGTGATTTGGTGCTTATTGTGTAGTGTAGTGCTATTGTGCAGTGCCTCTAATACGGTGCTGTGCCTGTGACATAGTGCTATGGTGCAGTGCTTGTGAAATAGTCATGGTGCAGTGACTGTGAAGTGGTGCTAAGGTCAGTGGTGTACAGTTGTAGGAAGCATGGGGCCCATTGCCACATTCTTATTTTTGTCAAAGTGGGGGCATTGCCCCCCCCCCCCCCCCCCCCCCCCCACCTTTTAATATCATCCTATGTGCTTGATGGTGCTGTATAGCCATGGTGCTGTGCTTGTGAAGTACATGTAGCTATGGGTCTGTGCTTTTGAAGAAAGTTTGGTGTAGTTGAATGTGAACACTAAGCTTACATGTACATGTATTACCATTCAGCTGCTAGCCTTATGTAAACTTTCCAGTGGCCCAGTCCTGCCATACACAAGTAGCAATAATATTCACTGCCACCATATGCAAGGCTTCAGAGCTTAGAAGTATCAAGGGCATTGGAAAGTTTTCTATTGCTTTGCACTTTTCAACACACACATGCACACGCATGCACACACACATACACACATATGCACACACACATACACACATATGCACACATGCACACGTGTATACATACATACACACATGCACACACAATCAGTATGTACCGGTACAGAAATGGTGTGGGAACAAGTGTACGAAAAGGAAAGTTAAAAATTTATGTAACGTGAAATTTTTATAGTAATAAAATTATAACCTTACAAGCCTGATTTTGCTGGATGCTGTCCCATAGGTACATGTAAGATAAATATAATATTCATTTGTGCAGCTCAGAGGTCAACAACAAAAGGGCATTGTTCTCTATGTAAACTGAGGTTATCCTAATCTGATGTTAGCTATTGAGCTAGACATGTACATGTACCAAGTTCTAAGAAGCAAACACTATTGACGTACATGTAGTACCTACATGTGCATGTATGTGGCATGGGCCTTTTGTGCCTGATGCCATAAACTTTACAATCAAGTACATGTACATGATGGGAGGGGGGTGGAGTGTGCTTTGGGCCTCATGCAAAACCTTTGGTTAGTGGTAGAGGCATTTACGTCTGATGCATAAAGTCCTGGTACTTTTTTTCTAGGGTTCAATATCAAGAGTTGTGTTAAAAGTCTGTTTGGAACTGTTTCTATGGAGATGAGGCGAAATATTACTCGAGGACACTCCTGTATCTGGTTTTGTACTGGGGAGAGCAGCACCAGGATCCCAATGCTGAGACTGACCATCCGGAGTGTTCAACACCTCCAGGGATATCCACCTTAGGCTCAACAAATTTACTTAAATACCCCTACGTTCCACTGTACTCAGCTGGCATGCACTTCTTCATCAAGCAAACCAGATGGGCAGGTGTGTTGAGTGTACCAAAGGCAGGCAGTTCTAGCAATGGAGGCCTACAAATAATGCTGCCACTGTTCCACTCACCCCTCTTCCACTTCAAAGTTGGGATGCCACTCGCATCTAAGAACTTCCGCTCCACCTTCCTATCCCTGGTATGGTGGAGCAATGTGGCTACAATCCAGCCAAATACAACACTCGCATTGGTGCAGCCACTTACAGTAACTGCTGACACCATTCAGAAGTACATATGGTGCAGCCACACTCATTGTTAGTAATAGCAATAGCAGAAGAGGACAAATTGTGTATGTGCACATTACATGTTTGCACTAACCACACACTGTGCAGATACAGGGGAGGGGTTTGGGCCTGTGCCAGCAAGCATTGGCATAACATAGAAGGGGGGGGGGGGGGGGGGGGGGGGGTGTAGTATGCTTTTAACCTGATGCAGAGGCTTTGGCCTAGTGATAGACTGATCAGCGCTACAGAGTTTACACAAAACTTTTCTTTAAAAGAAAAAAAATGAAAGCATTGGGATAGTGCTATTCCATTGAAGCCCCACGAAGGTGATTTGCATTAAAATTAAAGCGTTTTACGTGTAGTTACTGACTCTGGCCTGGCCATACACATGTATGCAGACAAAGATTCAAAATACGGCACGTGCAGATTTGATGTTAATCGATCTAGGTAGGGCTGAAATGCCTACGTAGGTCGCAACTGTACTGAAAAGTGCCATTTGCAAATATCTATGTTTTGTATCAGTGCACGTGCCTATTAGCCTTCGCGCTTCATTCATCGAGCTGCAAGCAGCTCAGGCTAAACGAACACGATAAGGAACACACTATATAGGTCAAAAGTGTCCATGACGATCGACATCATAGTGTCCCTCTTGGCAGTCGAGACCTACGGTACTAGTCTGGGACTATCGTACTTTTGTATCAGGCCAGAAGCTGGCAGTAACCATATCGGGCTCTCCCTCGCTCTTTCGTATCGAAACGCTCGGCCTCCCCCCCCCCCCCCCCCCCCCTCACATTGTCCGGTTATTAACAGCCTATTAGTATTATAGTTAAGTTCTATCTTCAGTAAATTAACTTACTGTGCATATATTTATTCACCATTTTGTTCAATGAAATCAATATTAGTTGAAGGATGACGCAAGGCATTACGCAATGACATATTTTGATGAATAAATTATGCGCGGTATAAATTAATTTTTTGTCTTGATTTTAGTTCAAGAATGGTTAATGGAATAATTTTTTTAAGTACATATGTCATGATCAGACCGATTTATAGGACATTTTACAAGTGTTTAAAATTCAATTTGAAATAAAAAGCAAGATGACCGCCTATGTATGGGCCATTTCTGGATATGTCGAGGTTTCAATTGAGGTGGTATTGGGGTTTCAGTTGGGGTTTCAATCGAAGTTTCAGTTGAAGTGGTAGTTGGGGTTTCAATCGAAGTTTCAGTTGAAGTGGTAGTTGGGGTTTCAATCGAAGTTTGAGTTGAAGTGGTAGTTGGGGTTTTAATCGAAGTTTCAGTTGAAGTGGTAGTTGGGGTTTCATTTGGGGTTTCGATTGAGGTTTTTATTGAAGTGGTAGTTGAGGTTTCAGGTGAGGTTTCAATTCAGGCGGTAGTGGTTGCCGCCACAAGTTTAACCTCGCAATTGCACCTCCAGCCACAGATCCTGCCATAGCCCCTCGGGGACCAGCAGCAATAAATCCAACAATTACTCCAAGTATTGTCAGGTTGTAATCACTTGAACCAATTCGTACTTCTGAGCCTTCTCGATAGAATACCAAATTGAGAGACCGTTCAAGGTTTTATCTTTCTCGCTCTTTAATCGATCACCGGTGTACAAAATCAGGGCTATCTGGCCACCAAATCTCATCCTTGACAATGAAGCGTGCCATAATTCATCTACCCAGTCCTCACAAATTGCAGGTGCGTTCTCCCTTAATTCTTTTATATATATGTAGCCTGCTGGAACCATTGGAACTGATTTAGCGACTGATTCACTTACTCAATTAGCATTTCTAATGTTCTTTTTTTGAATTCGGCAAACCTCTTTACCAAAGCATGGTGTTCGCAAACGTGAACACGCACACTGCTCTGCTCCAAAATTCTTGCCCATATGCTTCTGTGAATATCTTGGTACACGATTTGTCAACTGCCACAGGAAAGCGAACGGTTTGCAGGGAGAAGCAAAACAAAACAAGACTGATCATAGTTACTGCACTTGGCCTTCATCTCGGCAATATACGCTTCATCATTATCTGTTTCATCTTGTAATCCTGGAGAATCCCAAATACATATACATGTATGAACTCCGTTATTAGATAGTTCGTATCTGGTTACCGCTGTTGTCACACAGTCTAGTCCATCACGTTCCTTGGCCACCGCCACTCCGACCAATGAGTTGATCAGAGCTGATTTGCCTGATCCAGTCATTCCGCTAATAAGAATGTTAATTACATCGCCTTTTACCAATAATTTTGCGTATAGTTCTGCCACAGAAACGTTACGTGTCATGATGACAGAGTCGAGATGCTAGGCTGTATGCCAGTATTCAACCGTATCTAAATACATGTACCACTCGATTCCAGCCAGCAACAGGCCGAACTGCCAAAACTGTACGTGAGAAATGTTTTTAACTGATGCTTATATAGGGTAACCGCAGGCGATTTGGTAGGATCGGTGTGGCCACAGAGTGCTGCTTGACCTTTGTTTTGTATATTTAACCCGCTCCTTTTGTAATTCCCACTCACCCCAAAACAAAGATGGTTTGATGTGTTATTACAAACTCTTTGCTATGTTATCCCATATGTGTATCTATTAACATGAAACAGACAGGAGCATGCATTGTACTGAAGGATACCATACATGTTCGTGGTGAACTTTGTAGTATTGCTGGCAAGTACGAAATGATAAATATAAGACTCTTGATTCTCATGCCAGCCAAAAGCCATTGATAATTTGACGTACAGTATCAATGCTTATAAAGCATGCAAGGCTCGTAACAAGTTACCTGTATGGTTTCGTTTGTGGCAGCCCGCAAGATTTGCCCAGTAGTACAGTTGTGTAGTTGCAGACCCATATATGTTTAACCCCAACTGATTAAAATCCCAATTTTGTCTCCATGCACCAATAACTCGTTCTATAGAGCCTCCAATAATGTTTCCTTGTCATCACTTGCGGCAATCCGTACTTCAGTGCATTACATTATGTACTGAGAGCCACGATATCTGTCTATGCATTGTGATAAGTATTATTATATGTTTCGCCTGGTTCAATTGAGTTTTGCTACGTTACGCTGCACACAACTCTGCCGATATCGTCGTGGAATTAATATGGCTTGGCAGAATGACTCTGAGTGAATTCATATCCATGCACTTAGCTACTACAATTGAAAGTGAGTTACAGTGTATACAGCATGCGGGCAGCCATAAAGGAAACCAAAACATTTTTAAGAGCCCCGTGCATGCTTTGAACAATTAGAATTGACATCAGTGCCGTCTTGGAGTGTTTTGCCTGGCATTATGAATCAAAATAGTATATGGAACGTTCATGGAGATAATGACCCTTGTGGAATTATGTTTATAACGTAAAACCCAAATTGCTGCAACTTATTAACATTTAACACCGCGTCCGCGACTAAAGTGCATGGTACATTTAGGCCGTTTTAGGGGGATGTAAAAAGATCCGCTGATGAGTATTTTTCTTTTCAAATACAGAAATGTAGAAGTACAACTCTTGAGACAACATTGGATGCATTTTGTGAGAGATCATTCAACTTGCTGGATGCTACAAAAGCGGCGATATAAAAGTGGTCCATGTCGATGAAACCACATATTAATAGAAAAACGGCAATAATCACATTGTATAAGCCAAGTTGAACTTTTTAAAACATTTCAATGCTTTTTCAATCATATGCAATGTATTTTATTTACTGAGTGCATGTGTTGTATCGTGTCTGTAGAACGCTATTAATACATTACCGCATGCGGTTTAACTTTGCTGCTTTTTGCGAGTCTGCATGCACACGTAATTTTTATTTTCAGGGAAACCAAGAGCTGCATTGATATAGATGGCTTATGCTTTCTTATGAATTTACAGTAAAGAAGGGAAGGGGTGTAAAATGATAAAATGATAAGCGTATTACCGAACTAGTTTATTTAAAGTGCGTGCATCAAAACTGTGATAGTTGCAGCTCTTATAAATTATAATGCGAACATAGTGTAAAAGGTTACTCTACTTATTTTACAACTAGTACCTGTGATTCTGTTGCTAGCGGATCTTTTAGTATTTTAGTTTCCCCCTAATTTGGACCCACTTTACTCGCGGACGCGGTGTTAATGCTATCGACTCTTCAAAACTTTGTCCTACACCATTTCTCCATGTGTAAATGGAGTTTGGTGTCTTGCACAATCATAGTGTCGACGTCACGAGATCTAATTCCCATATCTTGTTCAAAACTTCTACGTCTTTAGGTAGAAGCGTACAAATCGTTTCAAATTCGATTTGTACGTAGAGTGGTCCTGTCGCTATTCGTTTGTTCTGTTCGTTAACTTTTGCTTTATCCATTACGGAGATACAGCTCTGCAAAGTTCATGCACATTTTCCCGCTCGTTTCGCGCCCATCACTTTGGCAAACCGCGTACAATTAAATGTACGAGGGAATATTTGGCGGAATCGAGCGGGAAAATGTGCATAAACTTTGCACAGCTGTATCTCTGTTCTGGATAGGATACAAATTAACGAACTCAACAATTCAATAGCGACAGGCCTCCTCTACGTAAACACAGAAATTCAAGAGATTTGAACTCTCCTACCTAAAGATATGGAAGTTTAAAACTTGACGGGGTATCGGACCTCGTAGCGTCGACATTATGATTGTGCAAGGCACCAAAATACATATTCAAATAAAGACTCTTGCCCTTGAAAATGCAAAATACTATCAGACTACAGATTCAAGGGCATAATTAAGCACGCAAGGTGTCAGTTTTATAAAACTTAGGAAGAAAACTCAATTGCCTTTGCCAAGATACTCTCTATAGACGGCATACAGCGGATTTAAACGTTTTGATTTTAAGAATGTAGGCGGCCCGCAATTCAGTTATGCCCAATAGATATCATTATACAGTTTCACCCTCATGCACAAGGTACATGTATACATTAATAATGATATCAACGGTATTGTATACAATTGCAAATCGCTACACAGCAAAAACAGATTGATGCAGGTCACTAGAAATCAATAATAGGGCACTCGCTTTTCAAGAACCGAGTGCCATATTATTGATTTCTAGTGACATGCATCAATCTGTTTTGCTGTGTACTACCTATAAAATAGTATACATGTCATCGACAGTACATTACCAGCTATTTCGGACATCCATAGATCGTCTGTTCATGAGAATGTACTTGCTCGTTTGATTTTGTATAAGTTTCATAAATATTGTGAATTTTTTTTAAATGCAAAAGGTACTGATTTAAGAATTATAGTACTAAACGTTTGAGGCGATAAATTCAAGAGAAGATTTAATTACTTTTCGTCATTACGCATGCAATGTTGTAATTAACAAATTACTTAACGTATGAAAGCTTAAGCTATGCCTGCCAATAACCAGCAACTGGGTTTTGTCTGGGTACGAGACGACAACCCAGGAGAGCGCTTCGTTGCAGACTACTAGACATAGGCGTAGGAACCCGTCCCGGGTGGGGCAGAGGGGGCCTTGGCCCCCCCAATGTTGGGCATTTTATGTGTATAAAGTATGCTGAATTTATATTAGACACTCTGACACACCTTTTGGCCCCCCCCCCCCCCCCTCCCATATGAAATTAAATGTACAATTGTATTCAGTTGTGCCCGGCTTTTTCTGGCTCAATTAGTGAACAGAACAGCGTTTTGTGAAGCGATGAAGTACGTCAGATTCGATGCTGGGTAAGCCTTCGTATTAGTATATAGGCATGCAGTGTCGTCTGTAAATCACGAGGCTGTTGGTTAAACTAAATTCATTGTATTCACATCCACCTGGATTTTCACTGATAAGATGCGTTGAGTTTCAACAGACAATCATTTACTCCACTGATTAGTTCATAGGCTGGTACCATTCTGTACATGGTGTGCACCACATCCATTTAACACAGGTTTTTGTGGCCAGATGTTGCCCCTCTTACAAGATGACTACATGGTGACCTCGAAGTGGCACCTATAGGCAGGGGCAGCAGAAGGTGGGAGCAAGAGGGTGCCATGGCACCTTAATTATGGATATGGTGCATATAAATGTAAAAATTTATATTTGTCTTACTATTTTAGCCCCTCCATCCTCAAATACATTGCCCCTGCCACAACAGTGAGAAGGAAGCAACATTGGACTCACCACTTCACTGCAAAAAATGAGGGATGATCACCACTCCTGTTAGGTGATACTCACCCTCACCTGGAGTGTTAATGAAAAAGGATGACAGCACTCCAATTGATCTGAGTGATAATAACATAGGGTACCTAGTACTCCATTATTTGCTTTCAGAGTTAATGTCACTTCCACTCAAACACTCAAACACTGGAGTGAACTACTTGGGAGTGCGTAGACTTCATAAGAGCATGTGTGCGTTCGTCTCAGGAAGACTTTTTTGTGCCAATGAGAAAGGTATTAGTATTCTCGAATTAATGTTGTGTTTCATTGTCGGTAGGGAGGGAAGGAGGGAGAGAAGATGATGGGCATAAAGCTATCAGGTAAGCCCTAACACTGTGTCATGTGTGCTCACACATATCTTCACACCTACACATCTTCACACCCACACATCCCCACACCCACTGTCTATGAATTTGTACTTTCTCACAAGAGATATGGAGGTTGTGTGTTAAATGGTGTAATACTTGTGTTCACTTTGCAGCTGTCATACAATACTGAAATAAGATTGTAATGATGGCTATACAAATCTTATTGTTCTTTCTTTTCCTGTTCTCTTGAATGTATCTGCTTCAAACACTCCCTTTTGTTAATCATATTTTCTATTTCAGTCATAGCCTTGATTTGGTATAACAACCGCAAATCGTATCACCACCTCAGTCTTGTAGTTCCAACACACTGCATTCCCTATCTCACCATACCTGACCACCTTTCCAACACTCTCTCATCTCCCCATCCTCTGCACATAAGACATTAACCTCCGAAGCACGCAGGTTCATGTAGTCAACAATGAGCATTGTACTCAGCATAGGGAGGAGGTTTTCTTTTATAACATGGTCATGATACTTAGTAACCCCAATACGTATAAAAATTGTACGAAATTTGGTACGATTTCTTCAAACTATTACTAGTCATTAGTTTCATTCTTAAAAGGAATTTTTAACTTCATGTCTTGAAAAGAGCGTTCATTACTGTGAAATTATACTATATTCACCTTTAAACCACAAAAGGTCATCGCACCGCTGGGTGCTTAATGAAGCCATAATCACGCTGCCCGTAATGTATGGAATCGTACGACATTTCGTACAATTTAACGGTTGAAATATCTTGCGATTCCTGCACAAATAAAGGTAATATGCAAGTATAATATTTTCATATTATACTGAGGTATAATGGAAATCAATAATCACATGCATCTTAGACAATTATGTTGTTACTCTTCCAATTCTTCATTCTCCTGTTGCATTTCAAGATGCATTGCTTCACGTTTCCTCTTCCTGGACTGTGCTGATACCATTGCATTTTCTTTATTGGCACATTTCTGGACCTCAGAGGTCATTCTTTGTCGTGAGAAATCCTGTTCTATTTTAACAGAATCATGACACTTTTGAAAGTTTTCCATCCCGTTACACTCATAGTTTTGGCATGACACATGGGGAAGACAACCTGCATGAGGTTTAATAATTATAATCTGTAATACAATAAATATATTAATACAAATCTTTTTTACCTTTGGGGCTTCAGTTGAACAAGTGACACAGTAGTTTGTTGTGGCATGGTTGCAATAAATGCAACGTCTTGATGTTTCTAAGTCACCATTGTAATGCAATCCATTGCGCCGACGTGTAACTCCCTGTTTAGAGTTCAAATACATCACAATTGTTGTTTGTATCTTTTAAGCTGCTCAACTCACTATCAGGAGGATTTACATTGACCTTCACAGGCGGTGGATAAGCTATTTCCAACTTCTATCTCAATGCACATCTCAAGATTGATTGCTGAAAGGATCCTTGCCTGTTTAATGCATTATGCATCTGTTCAAGAGACTTATATGACTCAAGTCTTTTCTTTTGCATTTAATATTGATCTTAACTGCAGTTGATCATCATCCGCTGAAAGAATAGTGAGACCCTTGTGAACAAAAATGTCAACACATGTAGGCCAAAGATCTAAATGTAAGAAAATAAAGCATATAACCATCGATTACACTATATACACTTATGCACTTTACTTAGGCAGCAAATGTTATGCATGCATGGATGAATCCTACAACATTGCTTTTCCCCACATTTCACCAAATTCTTCCTTATTTGGGGAATATGACAAACCATGTAAGAACCTTTTTCACACTGGGTAATCCAATTCACGTGCCATGGGACACACTAAATGGTTCTCTTCATCAAAAAAGGTAGTAGGAGAGCATTTATAGAAATGAGTGCCTTAAGACATTGCTCAATATCAGCCAAACTCAACACGTCATTCATATGCTCTATTTAAAGCAGCCTGAAGCTTCAGCACAAAGGTAGGAGGCAAAAACAGGTTTGATAAAAGGTTATAATCATCCAAGTTTTCTCCTTCAGGAATACCCAACTTCATGCGTGCGTTTCTCAAGGATAGCATAATATCACTGAGAACGAATGTTTTCCAGCAGCTTTCTCCGTACATGGTCAAAATTAACTTTAATTTTGTCAGGTCGAACCCCAAGGTATGTGTAGCCACCTCGCGCTTCACCTTCTTTCTCGCTGGAACTCGTCTGCGGGCCCCAAAATGTCATCTTCCGCATCGTAAGAAGTGTTACTCAACATCGAGCTGTGTTCCTTGAGCCATGAGCCTGCTATTACTCCAACACTCACGCAACAGCTTATTATGCGTACACTTAACTTTAATCCAAAGAGGATGGCTTTGGTCGAGTGAAAGACTCTGGGAAATGAGTGAACTTGCTTGGGTGTTTTTCTACAGAAACGTACCGAAAATCGTACAATTGTTGAATTAGCATAAATATAATCGTACCAATTTTCGTACAATAAAAGCATTGGGGTTGTTGTTGTTGGATAATCTTTCGCTACCTAAACAATGGATCCTAAAGAAGAAGCGGGTGAAACATTGATTACTATTGATGCTGCAGGCTGCGACCAGTATTTATGCTATTTAGTTGTTCAAACTCTTCGCTGCGAAACTTAAGTAAAAGGGCCAAAGATGGTTCATGTTTGGTATCTTGCGTGAACGAACATATCATTGATGAACCGAATCGTATCCCCGATTATGACCGATCGTACAGACACGTCAAAGTCGCAGTTTCTGAGGAAATACCGAGAATTGTAAGCACACGTATAAGTATAAATAACAAATCTACAATGGCAACATTATAAATGCCCTATTATAAAAAAATTATATATTTTATACCTACAGCTGGAGGATTATCCCACTCTATTACATCCCGGAGACAAGATACACATAACATTCAGCTGTGATGGTGCTAAACTGTCAAGAACTAGTACAATCATTATCATTAATGCTTCCATTCTCCCTATGTTAGCTGGTTAACGGGTTAACTGGTTTGCCTATAAGGGGGTCAGGCTGAACCGGTCAGGCATATGACAGGGGTGCAGGCCCCCCTGTCAAGCCGGCCTGGGACCAAGGGTAACGCAGGCTACTTATGGATGTGACCAGACTTGCCACTACCATGACGAGGTCATGGAGAGTGGTTGGCCCTCAACCGCTGAACTGACCTGGGGCCAAGGGTAACGTTGAGTCACCCCTTGGTTCGTCCAGATATGCCACACCACGACGCAGTCAGTGGCTTGGGTGGTTGGTCAGGGTAGAAGCCCGAAGGGTGTCGGCTGCCATTGATGTATGACTGGAAAATCTGTGTACAGGTACAATTCGATGCACATGTGGGTGGGTCAGCGAAAAATTCAGGTCATCTATAGGCTATGATACTGAATGTCTGCTTTCCCTAGAACACCATTTATATCAAACCTGGAACCAGACAATGGGACAATCTAGTTTGGGGATAGTTTGTTTAGCGGGGGTTTGCAGACAGTGACCCACTAACCTTTGACAAAGCCCAATTAATCCCATTGTATGCTTTCCCATGCCCAATCTAAACAGGGAGGGGTAAGTCCACAACCATTCGCCTTTCATCAAAACTGCACTGTTCATGCATGTAATCTTTTACTAGTCTGTTTCCAAATTAAAGGCATTCTATCATCCAGGCATGATATGAAGGTTGATGTGGAGAGTAATGAATAATTATATCCTGACTGCTGACTCCATTCACATTATTTGATCATTTATATGCAGGCAATCACACAATTGGTGCTGTTAAAGGCCACAAATGATACGATACTTTGTCTAAAGCATTTGCTGCACCCTTTTGTGAAATCATGCCTGCACAAGTATGATATTTATATAGAATGTTTGCATTAGGCCAGACACTGTCATGCAATGGGAAGGTCAATCAACACAAGGCAGGGATCTGTACACCTTGCCCTTTCTGAAGATTCCTGTTAACCATTTTGTGTTACATGAACTTCATTTATTACTAAGGATTTTTGATGTACTTTTTGACAATTTAATGGCACTGGTTACAATGTTAGATAATGCTGCAAGGGATGGCAGCCATAAGTATGTAGAGGTTCTTGCAACACCTGTTAGAGAGTGTGGGTGACGTTCCATATGGAAGGACAAGGAAGGAGGGGATAATTGTAATATTCCTCAATGACTGGTAATGGAATGAAAACGTTTTTAAGGTATGTGTACTGTACATCAGCGTACTGCAATTCATGCCGGTGTACAATACAGATGCTGCCATTTAGCTGGAAGTTGTCCTTCCTCATAGCACAACAGAAGCTACAGTAAAACTGTGGAAGGTAAGATTGAAGTACATGAATTATAGTGCCTCATACTGCATTGATATGATAAAATGCAATTGGAAGGACTTTGAAAAGCTGTATACAGTTGTATCTTCAGATGATCCACCTAACCCAGATGTCATAAATCATCAGATGTGTACAGCTGAAATGTAGTGTATATTTATGAAGATGTATATCTAATGATAGGCAACGCAGTGGATATACAATTTCCTAAGTATAAAAACTGCAGGCTATCAAAATGTCAATGTGACACTTCACATGCACTGTCTGGTGTATCATGTGCCTGATCATATGAGGCAAAATGGGAATTTACGAGTGTTATCAGGTCAAGGTGAGTTAGGCGAATCACAAAAAATTGTTCATACAAATCCATACAGGTGTTGAGAAGCATAATGATGATGCCAAGCACGCATATTTGTCTAGCAACAAGTGGGATGCAACAGGCGACCTCATAAAAACTGAAGCTCGCATAGAATGCCTACAAAAGTATGCAGTTGCAAAAAGAAAACAAATAAACACAATGCTACTTATTGGTATGGAGGAGGTATTGAGGCAGACAGAGCCTCACACCAAAAAGGAACCTGCTCAACAATCTAGACATAATTCCTGTATTTTTTGTATTGCTGTTATCATTGTTATGACTACCCTTAGTGGTATTGCAAGGGTGAGTATGTTTATAATGAATGGCCTTTGATGCTTATCTTGAGGCTGTTGTCCCATGACCACACTCCCACACCACATATAGTACATTCCTTACCAAACAGCACTAGTGCAGTGTTGGTACCTTTCTAATTTTTATCAGTACATTTGTATCTTCCATGGCTTATGTTAGCAAAAGCATTGTGCGCTGGACTTTTCAATGACTTCTGTACATGCACACAATGCTTATGCTATAAAGTCCCGACAGCATTGCAGAATATGTTATGTGTGTACTTCAATATTAGCATGTGCATGCATGTACGCAATGTAATTTTTAAAAGTAAACAATACAGTGATCAGAAAATATTCTTATTGATTACATGTATATCAAATGAACCAACGACTTAAATTTATTTCATATGCATATATATGTATACATCTAAGTCTAAATGCATCATCATACAGCAATGTTCAGAAATACTTCTTAACTACATTCAAAACAACAACTTCTGAAAATGAATGTTGTTTGTGAAGAAGCACTCCATCTTCACCTTGGGTGTAGACTATCGGTGACCATCTAAGCTTGCTGTGCATTCTTATTGGGATGTCAAGCTCCACAATTTCAGCAGGACTGTTTCCAGAATATGGCCTGTGTTTGGGCCATCTATCCTCTTTGACAGGCATAAAACCCTGGAGTGTTGTATAAAGACAGCTATACATGTAAGACAATTGGTACGTTACACTCCTCAACACCACATCTGAACTAATCATATGGCCTCAGTAAGCACTTGTAAGGGCGCTTCCCCTTTTGTGCTGCAACCTTTCTCAGTTCGCACTTGCTGCAGAACATTGGTGGATAGATCTCAGGGCAGTCTTTGGATACGTCAAAGTGGAAAGCGGTCAGCAACTCCTCGGTGAAGCTTGTACACTTGTAAGCACATGTGTGGCGTTCTATCTTAGCAGATGCTACCGCCTGCTTCCTTTTGACCCTTAAAGGAGGAGACGCCACGTAAATAGTGGCGCAGGCCGTGCTCAAACTTCCGTATAAAAGGCGCTTGGATCCAACCGGAAATCACGTGAGCTCAACATCCTCAGAATGGCGTAGTTTTGTAAGCTGTTAGGATTCTCACCCACACTTGCTGGCTACATCGTTTTTACGTTGTTAAGACGGGCAGATCAAGTACTTCTTAGTACTCTATCGCACGCGTTTATTTGTTCTCGAAACAGACTCGCATTGTGTTTCAGTTTATACTGGAGAGTGCATTGATAACTGTTACAAGCTCTGCGAGGCTTTGCGTGAGTTTCAAAGGTGAGCGTGGCTGCATGAGCATTTGCGTGAGCAAACAAAACAATAAAATGGAGAAAACTTTTGAAAGCCCTGATTCCAGCTGTCTCATTTACTGGAAATCAAAAACCACATCTCCACGTGCTGAAGTTTTAGCAGGAGGTTTTCTGTGAAATATGTCTTCCGAACCTAGCGCCGTTCCTAGAATAAAGGTAAGGTTATGTTGTCAGGCACACGATTCAGCAAAACGAATTAGTCAAATAAGTAACACAGGTAATATAGAGCAATGCAATTAGTAAACAAGCCAGTACTGTACATATATAGACATACACAAGCCAGAATCAGCCACATTCCTACTCATCTGTAGTTCAATTGTACCAGTGATCACCCACATTCCTACACACTCATTTATGCAAGGTTGTGGTTGAATGTACCACTGGATGCCTGCCTGCGACCTTTGTGGCTGACCTAAGACAAGTCATAGACCATCACAACGCAGGAGGGGTATGCATAGAAATAACATGCCCCCAAGATACCTGTCAAGTGCCAGCCACCAACTCCGGTTGTACAGGGCTCCAAGATATGCCAGCCAGTTCAGAAACTTGTACAGTGCAGTACCCACGAGGTAAATTGCTTGGTTGTCATAGCAACAATACCCCATTTATGCACTTTGTGGGCTTCCTCCATCAGGTTACTCAGGAGGAGACCCACCAGTGCTGAATGGTACTCCAAATGAACCTTGTTGTCCACACTGCCTGTTTGGGCCATGCATAATCCGTCGGCCACCTGTGTTCCTCACTGGGAGAGCTGTCCCATCCTTAGCCAATGACAGAAAGCGGTACAAACTTTACCAGCAATTCTGGAAGCTTTTGAAAGACCTGGGGTTGTGGGACCACCCAACATACCTGGCGAGGAAGGGATTGGTGACGCACCCATTGGACAGAAGAGAGATAATGCCAAAATGTGTACAAAATGTGAATGATCCAACCTTCGTATTAGAAAGTGTACTTATAATCTCTTTGCTACATAGGAAATCAGAAGCAGGTATCCAAATCCAGTGGGCATTCCTTACACTAACTACAGATCATCATTTTGTAACAAGTTATTTAGTATTGTATGTGTTGCTGACCAGTACCTCTGACTCATAAATGTGTGCGTATATTGCTGCCTGTTCATTTGATTATCCCATTATGCACAGATAGCACGAGGGACATTCATCCATGCTATGGGAAAGTTGTGGAAATGAATGAACTGAATGGTTTCCAATACTGTTTTAGCTGAAATAGCTCAATCAATATAGAAAACATGTACATTTGCTTTCCTACAGTATTTCATGCAGATGAGAGATACGACTTTGCCAAGCCTTATCAATCCCATGTTTAGGCTTACAAAGGGCATCACTAGTAGCCTCCAGTCCATTCAAGACACACATTCACCAAGTTCCAAGTGTCTATGTGCAGGCTTCGAGGTTGTCCTCAGGCAGGTCATGGACCACAACAACGTAGAAGGATGTACATGTAGTTTAGTAGTCACACAAGTCCATCAAGTGCCAGCTGCAGCCACGGTTCAAGATCTGCAAGGAAAATGAGACGAAATTGATTTGCTTTCATAATGTACATAGATCATTGGCTGTCAGATGCAGATCTGACAAAGTAAATCTGTTGTTCGTACTGGTAGTTCTAAAAAGAACTGTTTTGAGATAAAGACAGGGATATCAATTCAGAAAATGAGACCTGTGGCTGACAAAAGACATCTGGGCATAAAAATAATGTGAATATAGTAAATCACCTACAGCCACAGAACTTCAGTTATCTTCTTCCTCGTCATCCCCACCATCCTCTGAACAAACATAGTCATCATCCTCACTGTCCACATAGTCTCCATCATACATAGCTGCATCATCTGGCAACACCATATCATCATCATCTTCATCATCCTGAAGTATCCTAAAAAGTACTTGTCTTACAACAATTATTAGGCATCACTGATCGTCACATACTGTTGAGACGTGATGTTCCTGAGAACGTACATACTCCAGATGTTGTTTACAAAACGATACGTTTTCTTGACCAACACATTGTATGTGGAGTGATGGTCTGGTCGGCGAACATCTGTGTATTCGTGGTGACTTGTAGCCATCCTTTGACAGTTTTCATTCTGATTGATGTGGTTGCATAATCTCATCACACATACAGAACAAGCAGAACACTCACCCAATCCATCACAGCCAAGTTCATACGCATTTCAAATGTCTTGGTGTGGAAGTGAATTCTCTTTGGGAGGTAGGTGAGCAGTTGATGGTTAAACGACTCAACCCAGTAGGTATCCCGACACTGGAAGAACACAAATATGTACATTCACACGATATGTTGTTCATGTTACATACCAGATGGCACGAATCAGCGTTTTTGTAGATGAGGGTTTTTCGTAGTGCAGCCTCATATGCACTAATGGCTGCCGGCATAGTGAGAGGCTTCCTTTTTGGAACGTAACCTGGCTGTTGACAGGGACTCTCAGAAGAGCAACTTTGGTGATCACCCTGAATCACAGACAGGGATGCATATCACGTATGGAATGCACTAATGCACATAAAAGACACACATTCACATCACATACACAGACATACACACATGCACACCCACCCACTATGTAAATACAAACCTGAAAGTGCTTGCTGATGTTCATGATCATTGCACGTAGACGGACAGGGTTGCCACCACAGTTCCTCATGCACCAATACAAGTGCACCTTGGTGCACCTTGCTGAATAGTCAGATATTCCATTTTTAATCAATATGTCCAAAAAGTACATACCCTTATCAGAAAGTTCAGTGAACCACGTCCTATCCCTTGTACGGACCGTACCGGCACAGATATGACGCAACTGCTTCGCCACATTCTTAGTGCCTGCAATAACTCCAATCAATTCACCACTGAAAACCAATAGATACCTTACCATGCCAAGTGTCGTAGGAATTGACCATTCCGAGTTGTCGTACATACAGCTTTATAGTAGCCTGGTAGTCATGGGCTACCTCTGTGATGTTTAACCCTTTGTAAGAAAAAAAAAGTGAAATTGTTAAAAGTTTGGACACAAGAGCAAACCTCGGGCAATAACTTGAGGCAAGACTATCTTAGTGCATGCCACCTCCCTGGTCTGAGCAACTCTGTGCTGCTGTCTGGAAAGAGTGGAAATTCCAACAATCCTATGTGTACTGAAATGGACGATACGCTGATAAACATGGGCATTTAGAACTTTTGTGCATACCTTCCAGCCAGACAAGGTACCGTTGAGTGGTATGCATTTGACGTTGAATCGTGACGTGCATCAGTTATAACCCACTATATTGTAAAAATATTAATTAACTTTTTTTTTGTGGCACTCTAACCTCTCCACTTTAGCATGGTGAGGGCTTTCCTTCACACGTTCAACAGCAGCTTTCATGGACTCTTCTGCTACATCTGTCACCACTTGCTGGTAAAGTTGGTTTAGATAAACTGAATGAACATGGATTAGAACAGGATGTAAAATAATATAAATCGATCATCTCAGCCCCCACCTGAACTGATGTATTTCTGCTTCACTACACCCATACCAGCAAATAAAGCGAAATTCATGTACTGGCGAGGCAACATGCCAGCACAGGTGAAAGCATGGACCAGTCTGCAAAAAGAATCACATTTACATTGATATTACTAAATCCAAATAGTACTCTTACTTCTGATTAGCAAGGTAATGACCAGACAGCACTCTGGAACTAGCCCAGACACGTGACTGCTTGCAGTGTGGGCAAACAAACTGGACCCTAGCTACATGTCCCTTCTAAGTGAGTAGTAAATGAGTTTTATACAGAGAATTGAACAGAATTACTTACGGTACTCATACCTTTATGAAAGAAGCTATAGTCCAAATTGAACAGAATTACTTACGGTACTCATACCTTTATGAAAGAAGCTATAGTCCAAGATGGGTTGGAGAGACAGCCACACTGCTGGACAAGGCCCGAACAAAGACTCTTGAAGGTCTTACGCTCGACCACAAAGAGGTCTTGGTCACTGGCATCTTCGTCTCCCGTATAGATTCCTAAGTAAGTTAGTAAACCCAATTTTGTATAACCGAACGTACATGTATGTATCCATCCAACTAACCTGCAGAATCCAACATCATTTCATTCCTAGAATAGGATGTTCTGCTATTTGAGGCCTGGACATTCTCGGGTTGTGTCAATACACGGTCCAGCAAAGTATTCAACACGCTGATAGTAGCGTTCCGCTTGCAACCGGGTGCAAGTAGTTGCTTCGCTGCCTCAAATCTACGCAGAAAAGTTTCCTTTTCCTCTTGAGAGGAAAAGGACCCTTGCAGATGCAGTCTAAACCTAGAGTACGTATCTTCTGGTGAAGAGGTCGCCATTATACGAACATGTGATCCAGTTTGTTAACTTAGTGTTATTAACTTCAGAAATGGTATTGTTGCATGAAATGGCATTCAAAACATGCATGCGTGCTTGAACTTGTACGCTGTAACTTTTGTTGCCAAGCCTCTAGCTCTATGTATAAGAAGCCACCATTTTTAATCTAAAACAGCCGCACGGCCGGTTGAAATTTTTGGATCCAAGCTCCTTTTATACGGCAACTCCTGCTTTAAAGTTTCTTTAGCTTGCACCCACAGACCTCTTCCAATTTACAGTTACTACACTCGTTATTCATTAGAAACAGTTTGTGGTTTGTTTTTTATATAGGCCACGTGGTAGCCTGTGGTATTCATAGCACGGCTAACCACTCTCTGAAGTTCACTTCTTACCTTTTAACAAGGCGGGATTTGGAGAAAAGTGGCAAACAAATCGACGGAAATAAGCACCAAGATGCGCAACTGTCAGTGTATTGTGAAACGATGTGCTTTTCTTTGCGCATACACAGTATTGAATTAAATGGTTGCTTTATAGCTAGCATCCAAAGGATTTTGCATTACTGTAACAGGTTTTGCCTCCTTTAGATGTTGTTTTATAATGAGCTTATTGTACGCCATGTTTTGTCCATTCAGTAATTCGGTTTATTTAATCTAATGACAAAACCTATTGTCATGCAAGGACGAAACAGCCGTGATATACAACATCTCGAACGAATCAACTGTTGATCTGGTCCTTGATATGCAAATCATCGTGAAGACACTGACTGGCAAGACCATCACCTTGGAGGTAGAAACAAGCGACACCATCGACAACGTCAAGGCCAAGATCCAGGACAAACAAGGCATTCCACCAGACCAACAGCGAATCTTTTTTGCTGGTAAACAGCTCGAAGATGGTCGTACATTGGCCGACTACAATATCCAGAAAGAAAGCACTCTTCACCAGGTTCTCCGTTTGCGTGGTGGTATGCAAATCAACGTGAAGACACTGACTGGCAAGACCATCACCTTGGAGGTAGAACCAAGCGACACCATCAACAACGTCAAGGCCAAGATCCAGGACAAGGAAGGCATTCCACCAGACCAACAGCGACTCATCTTTGTTGGAAAACAGCTCGAAGATGTTCGTACATTGGCCGACTACAATATCCAGAAAGAAAGCACTCTGCACATGGTTCTCCGTTTGCGTGGTGGTATGGAAATCTTCGTGAGGACACTGACTGGCAAGATCATCACCTTGCAGGTAGAACCAAGCGACACCATCGACAACGTCAAGGCCAAGATCCAGGACAAGGAAGGCATTCCACCAGACCAAATGCGACTCATCTTTGATGGAAAACAGCTGGAGGATGGTCGTACTTTGTCCGACTATAATATCAAGCAGGAATCAACTCTCCGTCTTGTGCAACGTCGTGGTAAGTTAGTAACAAAATGCACATGCATGATTCAGTTTACATATACATGCACTGTACCTTCCACGTGTTGAAATGTAACTTCTAAAACTCACCTTCATAACCTAAACAGACGCACTCACTTTCCCCGCCATTACCCTCTATATATTCATGTGGACATCAATACAGTGCCGGTGTCGTAGTAAATAGAGTCACCCCCCCCCCCCCCCCCCCCCCCCCCCCCCCCCCGGACACTTTTTCCTAGGCATATGTGTCCCCCCGGACACTTTATCCTATGAAAAAGTGTCCTCATCGAGTTTCTATTGTCTCCCCTGGACATTCTATCCTAGGGTTAAGTTGCCCCCCCACTCCGCAAAGTGTCTCCCCTAACACGCGATATTGTATTTCCATGGCATCCCTCGATGCCGCGGCCTCCACGTACAACCAGCCATACCCACAAATCAATCCTTTATTACAACAGCCCCTAGCAGTCACGATGTCACCGCTCTCGTGCATTTAGCTGCATTTTAGTTCGATTCATATAATCGGACTTTACCATGCACTTGTACATATCAATAGTAATGTAAACAAGCCCTAACCACCGAGACCATGCAGACATCACAATAATAAACTCACCCCACATCACCTACAATCGCGTACTTCTCTTACAATCATCCCACAACAGTTCTCTCTAAATGCATATGAAATTTCCCATTAGTACGATTGCATAATGCTCTCTAATTCCTCCACATAGTCAAACAGAGCGCGCATACTTACTTGAAGTGGGTGAGAAGTTTGTCATTCTATTTCACTCGCTAGCGCAATACTCAGATATGTTCACTTCGTACCACTGTACAATAAAACAATGCAATACATATACTATAGTACTGGTACATAAATTTATTGCTACTTCATATAACCACAACTCGTGGCATATACTAATGAACTTAGTTACTTGAAGACGACGATAACAGCACTGAGCTAGTACACGCTGTATATTTTGCAACCCCAATTGATGCACATTAAATATTTTGTATTATATTACTGTCTATTTACTCAATAATTGATTGCTTTATGTATGTATAAATAGTAAAACAACAGTGACGTAGTTATATTTATAGCTCTAATTATTACTCAATTGAAAATCATATCCGGATATCTGTATAAAATGGTATTCGAATAATGGACGAATTGTCGATGCTGGCGACGAATACCTAAGTACCTCCGAATGGAGAAACATAAACCGGTTATTTCGAATAGATAAAATTCATTTATCGATTTTTCCGAGTAATGCTAAAGTTGCTATTCGAACGGATAGGTTTTTGCGAATATCCAAATAACCCGAATAACCTGATAACCGGTTACACACCCTACGGTAGGCTAACATCACCCATCCAATAATGTATCCCAGTTGTCTTGTTTGTCATTGACAAGCTTAAGCAGTGATCGTTGTATAGTTTGGTTATAACTTTCCACAAGGCCATTAGTCTATGGATGGTGAGCCGAGCTGATTTTATGATGCATCTTTGTGAGGTGAAAAAGTTCTTTGTTTAAATGATTAACCCCCTTGATCACTGATGATGCAACGAGGAGTGCCATATCTGTTAATAGAAATGAAAATTGAAGACCCTTCTGTAAAAACAACCTGCAAATCATTCTGAACAAAAAAGAAGCCACACCATGGGCAGATTCGTCTTTTACAGGCTCTGCCTCAGGCCATTTGTATAAATAGTCCATGAGAGCGGTTTCCAGCTGCAGTCTTTGGCAATGGACCCACTAGATCAATGCCTACCTAAAGCACTCATTAGTATATATTCAGATCTGCTGCTGACCTGGTCCCATACTCTTGACTTTATAGGTATGGGATGTAGAGAAGCATCAGTCTTCAAAAACTTAGCATCATTGCTGCGTTGGCATGTATCACAAATCCGTACAAACGAACGAATGCCATCACGCGTCTTTTAATTTCTGGCTACAATGTACCTCAGCATCAGTTAGTACAATAACATGCACATATAATTAGAGCTGTTGTAGCAGTTTACCTTGTAGAGCAGCATGACAACTTTCCATTATCCGGCCGCGTTCCGAGGTACTCGTTATAACCCTTCTCCAGTTTCGCTCGGACAGCACAGGAAACAAATGGGTCAAATCATGTTTTGATTTTTATAAAGGATTGTAAAATCATTGTGTGATTGAATATTAAAATCAGACACGCGTCATTTTTACTGTTCAATCACGCAATGATTCCAAAATGATTCTGCAAAGATAGATTCCTTTCAACCATATTGGAGTAGTATAGAACGCCACGCTCAGTGGCGGTCTGGCCAGGGGTGCAGCAGGGGCAAATGCCCCCCCCCCCCCCCCCCCCCCCCCCCCCCCCAACGGACGCCAAAAAGGGGGCGCCAAAACGGCGACAGGGCGCCAAAATACCTACCAGCGCAATTTCAGACCTCTCCGATTATAAGCATTTAATTAACAGCTGTAGCAATCCCAGACTCACGTAAGCAATGACCGCTAATATGCAATGCTACGATACACATTATGCTGTAATGCTTACGTAGTGAGTCTGGGAACAAGACTGCGTGTTGGGACCTATTGCGAAATATTAGGCAACAGTGTCCCAATACACAGTCATCACTATATGCGTGCTAATGTATTTTAGAATTCTGTCGTCAATCTGGCTAAATGACATCCCTACAGGTAAAAAAGCATGCAAGCACATCATTTTGTATATGTGCAACATGACAACAGACTGAAGCAAATGAGCATTGTTTTATTGTGCCAATGGCAGGTTCAATTGCATTGCAAGTTATTAGAATCAAAAGTACATCGTGCATAAGCATCCATTTTAGATAGCAAGACACATAGATGACGCACCCACTTGACAAAGATATGACTATTTCTCATTGATTCCTCAAAAGGCATAAGTACATGTATGTAGGCCGCTAAATGTACCTGTTGCTATGTAAAACATGGTTTTACATCAACAAGGCAAAGCCACACCATAAAATCTTAACAAATGTGGGTTCTGAAGCCCCGAGCATTCACTAGGATGCAATTTTTTTTTCAAGAAAATGTTGCACAACCAACAACACATCGCTGTAGTATTACACTTCTGATGCATTGAATAACTAGCTTTCAATTTTGCTGTATACCTGGAGATTAAAAGATTAACCAGATGCCATTCGGTATCATGAACTCCTAGAAAAACGTGGTTTGTATCATTAGTGAGGCATAATCCGATGCGTAACCATTTTGTGCTAAATGTGCATTTTAATTTTGGCGTGTATTTACATTTGAAACTGGACAGGATATAATTGAAATTGCAAACCAATCAAAATATTACTGTGTGTATTTTTAGCCACCAAATTGTAGGAAAAATTTTTGGGCACATGGGAAAACAATGATAAATGTCACATTTTACCACCGGGTCCTTGCTTCTGTACACTGCTCTCAGGACCTTGTCCACAAGATCCTACCACCACATCTCCATTCCACAGACCTGCTTGACAAGAACACGGCTATCTCTGTATGGTCAAAGGGCCATCACCAATCTCCTTCTCAGGACAAAGCATCCTATTCCCAGAAGGCATGGGACACTAGACCAAGCCTCTGATGTCATCACTAGGGCTCGTCTACTGGCTGTCTCCAGGAAGGAGTCTCTTGCCTGGCTTCATGCTGTCCCTAACTCTTCACTGGGCCTAAGAATGGACAATGAGACGATTAGAGTGGCAGTTGGTCTTTGCCTCTATGCAGCCCACACTCTTGCCAGCATTGTGGTGCAGCAGTTGACTGTTTTGCACCCCATGGTCTCAGCTGCCGTTTCAGTACTGGTCGTCCCTATATCGTCATCCACCAAGCCCTGTCCACTTCCCACATCCCTTCAATACTGAAACCCACGGGCCTAGACCGCTCTGATGGGGAACTTCCTGACGGCATCACGATGGTTCCATGGAAAAGTGGAAACCTTTTGGTTTGGGACGCCACATGTTCTGACACCCTCTCACCTGGCACAGTTTACTATGGCAGCAGGCACTGTTGCTAGTCTAGCTAAGGACCTGAAAAAGTTCAAGTACCCTTTCTTGGAAGGACAACCAGGCATATGTTTCACCCCTATTGCCATTGAAACATAAGGAGTACATGGTCCTCTTTCTGTGATCTTTCTATTCTCAGCCACACCCACGACAACAAAAGCCTGCCTGTTCCAGCGTCTTTCAGTGGCAATACAAAAAGGCAATGCAGCCTCCTTTCTAGGAACACTTTTCTCATCTTCCACTACTGACTCTAAGGGGGTTTGTTATTAGGGTTTTAGGGGTATCATTAGTGTATACAGTAGTCCCCATCTTGAGAGACCACCCAGTGGGCCTTAACTTCAATGGTCTCCCAAGGGGGGTGGTTTGTGACTGGGGGGGGGGGGGGGGTAATTATATGTATATACAGTACACTGTATTTGTGTTGTTAAAAATCACAAGAAAACACACAAAAAACATGTACACACAAGTACATGTACAAGGTGTAGCTTAAGAGTAACAGTCACGTAGTTTCAATATATCTGAACTGCTCATCAGCATCTCAATAGTGATTCTGCTTTTGCTGATCAAATCTAGCAACTCAGGACTCTGATTAAATCGAGCAAACTCTCCTAGTTCATCCAGATAGCTAATGGATGCTACAGAAGATAGGGTACTGTAGGCTTTTCAGTAACCACTTCTTCCTCTTCTTCCTCCTTGTCTTCATCATTGATTGTGTCTGCACTACCACCAGCTGAGGTTCCAGCCCTAACTGTCTACAGAAGGGCTGCTTCCCAATCTTCATCAGTGACTAGTCATATTGGTAGCTATGCCGCTTCTGCCAGGAATTGAGCCATCCGTTTGATCCTGAAAAAATTTCATGACCAAGCTCTGCTGCGTACATGAAAGCTTGTTCCTGAATCATCCTTCTACTCACAGGTATGTTCTTGGTCCTAGCAATAGTAAACCACTCCCAAACAAACTTATCCAAGTCATCGTAGCCTGCCGTCCTAGGCTTTACATACTTCTTGTCCGATCGTTCACCGCTTTCCCATCTTCTCAGTACATGTATGTCATCCATTTCCTTTACTATAGCCTGTATCTGCGTTTTTCCGACCCCAAGAGTTCACTTGAGACAGCACGGCAAGACTTTCGTTTGTCTATTTTCTTGAGCGCATTAGAGAGGGACAACTGTATTAGTATGTAATATTAGTGTAACTAGGTGAAATATTCGACAATTTCTTTATAGCCACATATATTAATAGCAGGATACCTGTTACGGACCTATGTCTTCTTGGACGAGCTTCGCAAGGCTTGCGCACCCAAAATAGCCGAAGTTATAGACAAAAGCTTTAATACATTACAACAGGTCTATCCACACATAGCATAGCATAGCCTTTAAGTACTACTCCAACATGAGATCAGTAGCACCAGGCTTAACAAAGGGTTCAATTACAGAGAATAGCCTTATGGGCTAGCTATACAAGTGAAGTTCACTCTTACGGATGTAAGATCTAATCAACACGCCCGATCTCCCGGACTCCGCTGAGTTCACAATCCCTCACAATGCCATTTTGTTCTAACGCTCAGATCAGTTCAAGATAATAAATATGAAATCCAAACATTGTGAAGTCAATTTATCGTCACTAGATGTACAAGAAACACTTTTGAAGTGCTAGTTCCAACCAATCAATTCATTCAAATTAATTCACTTGTAGCATTGCTGTTATTTACTTTGATGTTTATGGGATTGTTGCCGAGAAAAGAACCTAATGCGTATATTATTGAATTGAACTGATTGAAATGTGCAACGAATTAATTCAATGCCTTATTAATCATCACATAGTCCAATTCTCAGTGCTTTAGAATTTTAGACTTTTAGAATGTCATGTAAATTGAAATCTTGAAAACAACATGCATTATGTCCTTTTCGCTGCAATGATCCCATATTGCCTTCAGAAATAATTATACAATAATCTGAACATAATTATTTCTGTATGTAACGTGTTTTTCACTTATTTAAGCTATGCTCAATGCTGCACAGATTATTCTGAACTGTATGATGAAGCCATGAGAAGCGGCTATGTTAACCGTAAAATTATAAAGTGCCTCATCATGGGAGCAGCCGGTGTTGGAAAGACAACTTTTAAACACCTCTTATTAAACAAAGAACTTCCTGAAAAGCGTGTGAGTACTGGTATGATGGGAAATCCTGTTCGTTCTGTGTCTCTGACACTGGGAGGTGTGGACAAGAAGCACTCATGGTTTGCAGTGGATAGTGATGATGAGCTCATAAATATGATTGCTGACATAGTAAAAGATCAAGGTTTTTTAGTGGATGAAACGGTTGCAACGTCTACAGAACACAGTGCAGCAACATCAGCAGAAGGTCGTGCCAGTAGCAGTATTCATAAAAAGTTTATTGATGCCATAAATAAGGCTAACGGTAAGTCAACAGAGTAGTGTACTACTACATGTAGATTTAAAACCCTATATGAATAAATTTGCACATGTTGATTGTGTGGACTTTAACCTTTCATGCGACGAATTTATTTTCTATGTACCTACCGGGATGTGTAACTATCTTGCCACATGATTTGTATTTAAACTTTCACATACTGCTGGGTTGGGGCAGGGTGGGCAAAAGCTGTCCAAATTTGCAATTACTTTTGTAAGCTGGGGAGGGGGAAGGGAAGGTTAAAATACGAAACATTTTATTCTGATCATGTTTTACAGATTAATTTGATCCAAGTGGTAAATATTGTAAACTTACAGCAATTAGTGCTTATTTTTCGTTTGCAATCATTTGTGCTTTTCATGTGATCATTCAGTTGTATACCACATGCTGCACTATACATAAATCACAGCCTATGATTATTGCAAATCGTAAAGCATCTTTAATTTCCCGCATATCGATCAAGATGAAATAAAGAATTATGTAGTCGAATCACTATACATCAGCTGTTATTTCAGTAGTCAAATGTTAATGAATTGACTTGTTGCTGGTGCTGGAAGTAGTGAGTGGATCCCAACTAATACATTAGTTCGTTTCGTGGGTGAGACTGATTATGAGCACATTAAGAGGTCAGGGTGATCCAGTCATAACATTTGTGATAGGAATTTTTAGGATAGTTTTACGCCACTGTTATTTCTGGTCCATTTGCATACAACTCATTCATTATCAAGCCAAAGGGTAATTGCCATATTGAATAGGGGGAAACACTGATTCACATCAGTAGTCATCTTGGGAGCCATTGATATCTCCCCCACATGCTTACATGAGTTCAATTTGGTATCATTCTTTGTCAATGAAGTATAAATGTTTGTTGTACACTAATAACAACGTAGAACAGTGCTAGCTAGGATAAGAGAATTTGAATCAGAAATTGTTATTTGTATTGTGTGGACTATTCCTGACCTACCAAATACATTGTATATTGGGCTTGGTAAAGTGGGTGCTCCCATATTTTGCAGCTAACAAGGTTTGGACTGAATGTTGCAAATTCACCAATTGCTGGTCTCCTCTCAATCCCTGCAGTTATCAACCATGTCCATTACATTATCTGATTATAACAATTCATTACATCTGTATATGTAATTAATGATGACATTTTGAATGGTATGATCAATTAGTGACAAAGAGCTACTGATTTGTTTCATCTTGACAAATGCAAACTGTAGAGATTTATTGTAGGGTATTTGTGTAATCATATTTAAGAGGGATTACATCACAACACTGTATGCATGTATAATTGTGAAAATAAGCTACTGTACTGTTTTGCCTTTGAATCTATTCATATTCTACCTAGGTGTGTCTGATAGAAAGTTTTTGTCTACAACGTGGATTCATATCATTGATAGTGGTGGTCAACCAGAATTTCATGATCTACTTCCATTATTTGCCAAAAATACATCTGTTGTAATATTTGTGCTTAAAGCATGTGAGGCTCTGGACCATAAACCTATGGTTGAATATCATGAAGAGGATGGATGCATTGGAGAGAAACGTGAGTCTTATCTGACACACAAGGAAATTTTGGAGCAGTCTTTAAAATCATTTCATGGTCCAGATGGACAAGTGTCAACCTTTGTGATGATCGGAACGCATAAGGACTGTTCTCCACTGTGTTTAGATAGTGATGAGTTAAAACATTGCTTGGAACCCATTGAGGAAAAAGTACTTAATTTTGGTTCTGATAACCCAATTGCATTTATAAGCTGCTTGTCCCAAACAAATGAAGAGAAAATAGTGTTAGAGGAAATCAGAACTTTAATAGAATCAACACCTCCGATTGAGGAAAAAAAGACTCCACTTGCCTGGTTTGGTTTGGAACTAGCACTCAAGGCAGCCAGCCAGAAAGCAAAACACAAAGGTGTTCTCAGTATACAGGATTGCAAAGAAGAGGCCATGAATTTTGCATTATTCAAAAACAACAGTAGACAATTTGATGCTGCCATGCAGCATCTTGTAGACAACAACATATTTCTGTACTACCCACAGGTGCTACCAGATTTAGTTTTCTGTGACCCTCAAGTACTTCTATCTTTAGTCACTGAAATCGTTAAACATCATTACAAGTTGAAAACTACTACAACACCCAGGCATGGAGCAATGGCCCCCTTTGAAAGCAGTGCTGTTATCACCCCTGAGCTTGTGAGGAGCATTATGAAAGATGACTTAATAAAGTCCGATTTATTTCTCGATCTCTTAAGTCATTTAAACATTATCTCATCCATTGATGATAGTCGCGGAAAATATTTGATGCCTGCATTATTGCCAAATCAGGAATTGTCTACTCTGAACATAAAACCAATATCAGGTAAGGAAGTCTTGCCACCACTCTGCATAGTATTTGATGGAGCCTGCCCTCCACATGGATTGTTCTGTTCACTTGTGGCCAGCCTGCTCAAATCCGGTGATTGGGTACTACGTATGTTTAAAAAAAAACCGGTGTGCTGCTTCCGCAATTGTGTCGCCTTTACCTACCACAAGGTAACTGTGGTCACCTTGGTGGACTTCTTCTCACACTACAGAATATACGTCCAAATAAGTCCTGAAGTCTCTTGCATCAGTCACAACGTCAGATGCGAGATTTATAAATGCATTGAAGCATATGCAAATGTGATGCCTCAAGATGCCATTGAGTGTCCAGCTCAGCATACAGATATGACACCTGCATTGTTAAGAAACCATGTGGCAATGTGGAATTCAGATCTTTACCAATGTATGTATGATAATGCACTGTGTGGACTTGTGCCACATACATATCAGGTTTGGAAGGCGAGGATGCCATCTCAGCATATTACAGGTATGTTGCTATAAAAAATTATGTGCAACATCTTGATTTTATTTTCTATTTGAATAATTGTATTACTGATATATACTATAACTTGTGTAATTCACAATATCATGTCTATATATTTAGGCTAAATGAGGACAAAATGTTTAAGCATCATAATTGTACTTAAAATTGCACATATATTATATGCCTGTAGGTTGCATTACATCATCATACCTACATCACCATGAAGAAGGTTTCTAAACTAATTTTTCTGCAGTTCTTGCAGGAAGGTGATTGCAAAAAGGTGTTTCAGAGTTATATTGAAACTTACCACTGGTGCAGCAGACCATACAATTGTGGCTAGATATGAACTGATAATCATGGTATAGTGCTTCGATTTTTCAGCATCTTTATCAGCTCTCAAGCAATGCATATCGGGTGAGAAGGTCACCCTTCATCCAAGTACTTGTTGCCATTATTGGAAGTGTTTACTACATGCACATGCTTTAAGCCTGGTTTGACCAGATTGACAGGCAACGCTCAACTGGTGAGAATTAACATCACCCGGACTGGACTAGCGCTTCAATTTTTAAGCATCTTTACCAGCTCTCAAGCAATACAGTACAGTAGGAACTTTCCCTGTATATGTCGAAGATCATGCTTGACTTACGGAGAGAAGAACTGATATTGGCTAGGTGAGGGGCCAGCTACGAGATAGAACTCCGGGAATCCTTGCTCCAGCTACCATACGTTTCAGCAGCCATTGGCACACAAATCTAGCCACACTTTGGGTCATTGATAGTATGGTTTTAGACTCAGCTGCCAAAGCTGCAAAATAATAGCTAGATGCTGGAACCGAGGGATCTACGTGACTTTATTTTGAATACCCGAGGGCCCTGGGCTGTAGCGTCCCGAGCGTAGCGAGGGCGCTATTAAGGGCCCGAGGGTATTCTAAATCACGTAGATCAAGAAGGTAACAGTATCTAACTGATTTAGACTATAGCAACGCGTATAGTAACAAATGCCGTTAAAATTATCCATTGCGCAAGCGCTGTAGCAACGGGATCTTATTGGTGGGTATTCTAAGTGCCAGAGGGCGGGTAAAAAATTATTCGAAGACCATGCCCAGTTCGATAAATGAAATCCGTGAGGGCTATTAAGACCAACAGTGTTCCTAACTCTGCGTTTGATTTTCCGTATGTTCGAGCCAGTACTATAAAATCACCTGGTCCCCAGACCACGGGTATTCTAAGTGCCAGCGGGCGGGTATTCTAAGTGCCAGAGGGCGGGTATTCTACCGTAGAATACCCGCCCGCTGGCATTTAGAAGACGCGATTAGGCTAACGAGGTCTCTACGGAAAAAATGGTACCTGCAATAGACCAATCAGAGTGCGAGATTCCATTATGCTTTAGTCTAATATAGTATTGCACTCCATAATCGCCCATTAAATAAAATTGACCTTATATCTAGATTAAGAATAAATCAGTAACCTGCACTTCTAAAAAACAATGTCAAATACTGTCAGTAGTGGTCCTTGAAAAAAGAGTCCTCGTATTTGCCCTAACAAGCTCAATCTTTGCTCAATCTTTGCCAGTAGAGAGCTGGGATGGTTACAGACTTGGAAATACGTGCATGTACATGGTTATTACAGGGGCAAAAAACCCAAAAACAAAACAAGCAAATGGAACGGCCACTCTCAGCAGGACTTTGTGGTCCTGTAGTGTGTGCATGCGTGTCTGTCGTCTTCCCATGCTTTGTGTATTGTATTCAATAATCACACACAAACACGCACATATAAATACCAGTAACACACAAGATATACAGATACACGCATAATCATCTGTCTGTCACTTCGCTAGATCAATTACCACTCTGGGAAAGAAGCATCATGCCTTGTTCTAGTTGTTTATTTTGATATGAAATTCATTGTGCGTGTAGATAATCGTTCACACGTACAGACGCACAGAATCACCGGGCTGTGTATGATCACACTATAGAGTATGTGCACCGCACTACAGCAGTACACGCCAGCCAACTAGTACAACTGCTCACGAACACTCAAAGGGGGTTTATATGGGGATCTATGGTACACCGGCTCTAAACTGGTCTGGTCCCGCGCCGCGATCACATGCTGTGCAGGCAGTAGTCATTCAGCCTCTCGTTATCACCCTGACGTGTCTCATCAACATGTAGCTCGTCAGATGACCTCTGGTTTCCGGTGTCACAGGAAAATGGAATCCCTGAAAATTTTGCATGCACCCCCGTGCCATTTTTCCTAGGAATTTTGGCACCCCCACTCCATTTTCCCTAGGAAACTAAGCATCCCTTTAGGAAAATAGGCATCCCTTAGCATAGCCATTTCTCCTAGGAATTTTGGAACCCCCTCACATTCCTAAATAATAATGGAAACCCAGAATACTATTCACTGGCCTTCTGGCATGTAAGAAAGTGGAGGACCATTTCAAGGCTTTTAATGGTTTTATGTAATGTATGCCACGAATCAATAAACTGATGTATTAAGATTGAGCAGCTGCATTGAATGAGATAGTGACACACAACACGTATGGATGTTGCATCTTTTGAACTGTTTCAAAATGTTTTGTAGAAGTTAGTCATATATATGCCTTCATCTTGATGCAAGCCAAGTTTAGTTTCCTGTGGTGAATGCTTGAGCCATGAATGTTTCTTCGCATTTGGCATATGTATAAATTGTTGCATTAAGCAATGATGTTGCTGCAATCACCTCCAATTCTGTAGCCCAAGTGTCCAGAGTCTGCACCCTTAATCGCTTCATATAGCTTTCCATAGAGCCATCTGGGGATCCAAGGGAGGATAACATTGGATCTGTTGATTTGTGGATCATGTACGTTGTGATCAGCAGATGCAGTTCTTCATGAAACTCCTGTGATCCTGTTACAGCTAGAGAAACAGACCGAAAGAAACAATTTCCATCTACAGCAATCCTAGCTGTTGCTAATCGGCAGTGTGATACAGCAATCATTGATGGCTGTGTCAAATGAGGGTGATTCACACAGATGAATGTCAACCCTAGAAGAGCACATGCACCTCTCCTTTTGCGACTCACTGCAAACTGGCTGGTAGTTGATATGATCATTATGCTCTTCATTGGTAATCTCTAAAACCTGCTGCTGCTACCCATCAATGGTAAAATCCTTATCAATATAAAAACTTCTTTTATTTCTGACCCACTCACACAATTCATCTAGATCATAAGGACTCATCAGAAAATAAATGTTTCCAAGTACATGAACAGGCTTCAACTGGGCTTTGGTGGATCTGCTCCACACTCTAAGCAGCTCAATTCCTTTAATAAAGCAATGTGTAGTTCCGACATATGATAGGACTTTCCATTTGAATTCAGCAAACTCAGTATATGCTGGTTTTCATTGATAACAACAAAATTTCCGCCCAGGACTTCTTGCAATGGAAAATTACTATAAACTCACGGAAGTCTATCCATAGAGAGACATCTTTGTCTTTACTCAATGCATATTCCTCTTGCTGCAGATCCAGTTCTGCGTTCTGTAGAGAATAAGTAACAATAAAAGAACATTACAAAAATCAGCTAGAATTTACATCAAACTCTTCATCATCTCTTTGGCTTCATAATATGATGTACATGCTCCTGACCTCCATAGATGCAAAATGTTCGGAGAATACAACTGCTCCTCACCGACACAGGTTCCATTATTTCACGCTGCTCTGGAGTGTGACTTTTCTGTTCTTCATTCTGACATCCTTGCTCCTTGTCGTTATCATTTTCTTCATGGTGAACACTGTCACCCATACCTTTTCCATTAGCTGCCTCTTGTCCACCTGCACACTCACTGTCACTGTTGTCAAATTCTTCAACTTCATCCACTGGATCAAGAGAACGCTTAAGGCGAGCACAGTGGATGGTTTGCTTTAGTGGTTTTCCCTCCAATTGTTTTCAGACAATATCTACCCTTGCCCAGGTCATGTTGAATGATATAAACACCAAGCCATGGTTTCTCTAGTTTGCCTCCCATTCTGTGCCTATTCCTTGCATTGGACTTCAACACCTTGTCCCCCACCTTAAATATAGAATTTGTGTTGTGTTTTTTATCATAGTGTAGCTTCTGTCTGGTTTGTGCACAGAGAATATTCTGTGTAGCTTTGGCACGATATTGTTCCTGAAGATTGATAAGAGCATCAATATGTTTCAGATGCTCAGGTTCTGTAAGAATTTGTGGCAATGAACCCACAACACGTTCCACCTGCACATGAACTGTGAGCTTAGCCTCCCGAAAATGCATTAGAAAAAAAGGGGTATAGCCAGTAGAAGCATGAATGGATGTCCTGTAAAGAATCATATTTAATATTATGATACAAATACAGAATGCTTCCTACCTGTAGCTAAACATGATTTTCTCAATATGATCATCCCAGTTGTTTTATTTTTCATTTACAATTTGAATCAGGGAATCTTTTAGTGTTTGGTTAAACCTCTTTGTCAATCCATTTGTCTGCGGATGATATGCACTAGTAACTCTATGCTCAGTGCCTGTTAACTTCAGATAAAGATTAACAACCTTACAATTGAAATAAATACAGCATAAAGCCTACAATTTATTTATACATAATAATGCATGTATAACTTCACAAGAGAACAGCATAAAGCCTTGATATACATATCGCTGATCATGTAAATATAATGATGTATCAGTTACACTAATGTAAATATAATTATAATGTATAACTATTTGGAATCATTACTGCGCAAAGGGACCTTACATTTTTAACAGATTACAAATTTAGCTTCTTGAAAATGTCATTTTCACATTAATTCTTAACCCAACAACCCCTGATGGAGTGGATAACCCTCCCCCTCTCATGCAATCCCTCTGAGCCATGCAACCAGAAAACCCTCCCCCTCCCCCCCTCAAGACCCCTCATCTCATGTAATCCCTCACTGCAAATAAGTTGGTTGCAATGGTAAACCAAGAAAAATTAAACCAGTGGTTTAAATTTTAACTGGTTTCACGAAACCAATTTTGTGGTTTAATCCTTAAACGCAGCAATTTGGTTTAAATTTGACTTGGTTTACATTTTAAACCAATCGATTAAAAATAGTATTTATCATTGAGAATACCAATTTTGATTTCATAGTCGCTGATTTCAAATGTAAAATACTTATGCATAAGTAGTAACGATGTACACGGTGAGTGAATGGGGGGGGGGGGGGGGGAGGGGGCGGGTGGAGGGGCGGGAAGGTTACTCCTCAGTTTAAGTACTGGGTGAGGAATTCCTGATAGCTACGTATGAGGCGTGTCTGGTCGTACCGCTATCAGGGGAGAGCGAGCGCAGCTTGAAGTGCAGAGGCGGTTGGAAGACTTCGCGATCGGTTATAATCTTAACAACCATCAGCGTCACAAGGGGTATTATTATATACAAGTAAAGAAAAACATTCTCTAACGAGAAAGTTGGTGGGATATTTTGGCACCAAAGCTTGTATATTGTGTAACTCAATCATCACACATCTGTACCGCCGTACCTTCCATAAAGAGTGTAAATGCTCTAATGAGCATTAGAGAAAGCCTTTTAACAGATTTGTAAGATAGCCAGATGGTCAAGACTGTGAAGTCATAAGTAAATAGCGTTAGCGTAAGGTCTTAAGAGTTCAAATCACGTTCGTGGCCAAATTTTTCAGCTCTGACCCATATAACCAGACAACCCTCCCCTCCCTCCCCCTCATGACCCTCATCTCAAGTAATCCCTCTGACCCATACAACCAGACAACCCTCCCCTCTCACCATGTAAGGATGATGACAACGTCATATGTTTCAGAGCACTTAAGTGTTACATTTGTTTGATAATGTACGTGTGGACATACCTGATTACAAAACTCAGTCCTTTGATCAGATATTAATACATTAGGGCACCCATGACAAAGAATGAGGTCATTAAGAAACTCAGCAACATTGATGGCTTCTTTAGTTGGAGATGCACGTGCTTCTGGCCACTTCGAAAAATAATCTGTCACAACTATAACATATTTGTTACCATTCGTGGTTGTTGGCAGAGGCCCAATGAGGTCTATTCCTATCTGCTTCCAGCTACTGTTGGGAACTGGTACAGGGTGCAGCTCTTCAGCTGGATGATCAAACTTTCTTTTCGTCTTCTGACATTGATCACAATGCTGCACCTGGCGTACACAAAAACAGAAAAAAAACACGAAATGCTGACAGTAGTAGAAATGACAAGATAAATAGCACCCAAATTCTCACATCCTTCGATAATCCTGGCCAGAAATACTTTTGCGCAATCTTTGCAAGCGTTCTGTCGCGACCTTCGCTAGTCCGATGTGGCAACCATTAATTATCTGCTAATTCCTTGCCTTTGCGTCTTTTGTATAAAGAGAAAGCGCATTCCCATTCTTTGAATCTGAACAGATTACTCTATACAGCTGCCCATATTGCACTCGATACTGCTTTGCTCTTTTGCGAATGGCACACTTATCTTGTATAGCCGTTGCATCCTGATAGCTATGTAGTTTAGAGTTATATCGTATACATCCTTTTCGTCTCTACCCTCTTTTCCATCGTCTCGCTACAATATCACTAATAATCAACTTTTGTCGCCTCAAACACGAGGGTACCAAAAATCCTAAAGGATGCCAAAAATCCCGTAGGAAATTTGGAATGTGGGTGCCAAGAATCCTAGGATATTTGGAACGGGGGTGCCAATTATTGGGGGTGCCGATTATCCCATGACACCGGCTGTAACCGGCTTCCCTGACAGTGACCTGTCGCTGATTATGTGCTGGTCCATTATAATGTACTCAGCACTGACCCTAGCTGCCATTTTATTGGCACGTAATGCTTCACACTTCATTCATGTATTACATTGGAAGACTGACTGAGTTTTTTTTTTTTGTTGTTTAACGCGTATTTTAAAAACATAACAATAATAATAAAAACAAGAAATGAATAACAAAATTAATGAAGTATCAAGTTGAAAGCGTTATACATAGCTGAAAGATTGGCCTTGCTGTCTGAAATTAAATTGCAAGGTCAATTGATGTTTCGAAGAGATGTTGTGGCATGTGGTAAGAAGAGCGCGAACCACGGAGGCACATGATAGCTGACCTAAGTAGGGAGAAGCTCATCTGATTCCCAGACTGCGCGTTTTGTTTTGTTTCTTTTGCTCATTAGCTATGTACATGTCGTGAATCACATCAAATGGCCTAAATTGTTCTGGGGTTTTCCCCGTCACGCTCATCAAAGCGATTTTGATATAGCAAGCAGATCAGAGCAATGTCTCTAAATGTAAGCTCTTACTAGGCGACTGCACAACATTCTAAAATAGCGCTAGTTGTATACTAACGAGAATAGCATCTTCAGAAACCTCGCTATGATGTTTTGGGTACCCTTATTCCCTGGGGGAGTCACGGCTTTATGTTATGATGGCCATTTCATTCTATTTTAATGAGTAAGGAATGTGGTCGAGGACAAAAGTGTATACAGTATCTGTATTTGAGCTGCACCTACTCATGTATGTGATATGTGCCTATTAGAAAATCTTGGACTGCAGCAACAACCCTCTGTTGGCATATCTGTTGGTGCAGCTGCTGATCCACTAAATGGTAAGTCTGATGTGAAAGGTAATGAATTTCAGTAGAAGTGCATTGCTACTATTCTTGCTGCCAGCTAGTATAGTAATATTTGGCTGGATTCGTGAGTTTAGCTGCTATAAGCATTCTGTATCGAGAATGTACATGCATGTATGGATGCATGTATATATAATGTGATAGTGCTGCTTTGAATAGACTTTTTAACCCTTTGTGGAGGGTGAATACTAATTCCAACTGAACTTCCTGTCATAGTACTGCACTTGTGGGATAGGGGGTCAAGGGATGTTGAAGAAACACTATTTAAAGCTAGTGTGTATTCCTAGATGTATTTGGAGTGAGATTGTCAGTTGCATAGAATCGTATTACATATAGATGCATGGTGTACTTGACAGAAGTTACTCCTATGGAAAATTTAGCTTTTATAGTTGATGTATTACTTTTTATTCATACCAGGATTGTAATACTTGCTGCTCCTGGAGTTACATGTAAATTGATTATCTGACTTTAAACACAAGTTTTGCAGAAGAGCAATTAAAAAATATTTCATGCATCAGTTTTTATATTCTTGTGTTGGAAGACATGGGAAACTAGAGAGTGGCTGTGAATGTAGTGAGATGAAGCAGTTCACATGTTTTCATGTGGACATGTTTAGCCACGTTCAGGGATGTTTAATCGAATAATCATTAGCAACGATAAGTGAGCATTTCAGGTCTAGAAAACAAGTGCATATCAATGGATTGCCTAATTGAATTGCTCACTATAAATAGTGTTTCCCTGGATGTTCCAGCTGAGTAGAATAGACACACCCCTCTCCCAACTGCAGAGTGAATCCAGTAATTCTAAGCCATTCAAACATAGCAAGCGCAATGATAAGTAAGGGTAGAAACTCCACATGCAGCATACAAGTGTCCAAGCACTCAAAAGCATTACATGTGTACTTCTATAGGGTTAAATCAGGAAACAATCACATGCCCAAATGGACATGACTGTGTATGCAGCTTATATGCTTCAGTATTTCAAGCCCATGATGTAACATCAAAATGGAGAGCACATGGGTGTCCTGGGAAGGGACATGGACAAGCAAGGAGGCACAGACAACACGGCCATATGAGTGCAAACGTTAGAGACATATTGCACTTATCTTGGTACACACAACATTTAAACCATCATCAATTTTAATGGATTAAATGAGTTCAGTTTTGAAATGCCCGAACAGCATACTGTACTGTTACACAATATGTTTTATCCACAGACAAAATACCAGATGCTGACATTGCACGGATTGCAGGGGAGCTGCCACAGTGGCAAACAGTGGCAAGTAACTTTGGCATGGGACAGCTGGATATCGAGGACATTGAGAACAATAATAGAACACGTGCAGATCAAAGGAAGGCATTTCTGAGGCAATGGATCGGGAGGGATGGAAGTGCTGCCACCTACACAAAGCTGAGCGAGGTACTGAAGATGCTGGGTGAGCAAGGAGCAGCTGAGAAAATATGTAACAAAAGGCGCCCATTGTAACAACAGCTCCAACTGATCCTTTTTTTAAATTTGATTTTCCTACTTCTATTATTAATACACATGTATCGAGTTACATGTATAAATAACGAAAGTTATGTATACAGTATAAATAGATCAGTATAAAAGAAATTTGTGACTACTACATGTATGTTATGTATGTTGTGGAATGAAATAACAGATTGACGGTTACATATAGATAATATTGCAATCGCACTATAATGAAGGATACTCGGAAAGTGTTGCAGTACTTGATATGTTGTACCAGGTACATGCTGGTGGAAAGAAGACATTTGTGAAGGTAAGTTTGGAATCAACTTGACTAATGCATTGCAATACGTTGATAGCTTGTAAATCTAGATTCAATCTTTATACTCGCACATTCCAAGAAACGTTGTTTAACACTTCATCAAACTTGTGAGGCAGTGTACACATTCTCAGAAGAATCGCGCTCCTTAACAAAGCAGGCAATAAGGTGTTGCCTCCTCTTTAGTACATCAAAGAACATTGTGGAAGGGTCTTGATCAAAGCATAGTGCAGCAGTAGTAAAGGCAATTGAAAACAAACTGCAGTCATTGGAATTAGTCTGTTTGTGTTCATTGATATACATGCATGTACATGTACATGTACATGTACATGTACATGTATTGAACCTCAATAGACTTTTGGTTGGATTGCAAGATATCTTTAACAAGCTTCTGTATATCCTGTGGTAATTGGCCATGGTTACTGTCATATACCCTTATAGTGGACGACATCAACAGCAGATATTACTATCCAGTGCATAGGCATTAATAACCCCTTTAGGTTGCATCTGAAGCTTTGAGGCTAGCAATTTATTTTGAAATCCATCGATGTTACAATTCTGCTGCTTCAACAAGTATTGTGCAGCGTTGATAATATAATCGTCTAGCCACTGATCATCAGTGCCAAAACGCGCAAAGCTCTATACCTGATTACAGGACTTCCGCTCCAACGGGAAATGTTGACTGTGTGTAGTCCAAAATATCTTCTTTTCCATAGTCAATCACGCAAACCAACGTGCTCAACGTGCTAAGAGCATGTGTGACAGAAGTCATCCTGTTGATTAACCGGTTACCCGGTTAATCAACCGGATGTTCGGTTTAATAATAGGCCGACCGATTGATTAACCAGGCATTAATTTTACATCGGAATAGAACATATATACGGCGAAAATCATTGGTACAAACCGATCGGGAAAATATTAATTTTACAATTACTTTCAGAGCTGTATCTCTGTAATGGATAAAGTAAAGAATAATAAACAGAAGATATACATGTATCAATAGCGACAGGACGCATATTTATATTTTCTTCACTTTATTCAAAATTGTTGCAATTAATTGTTTCTAAAGGACCTGAACTCGTGTATTGTTGGTGATACATTGTCCAGTGAGTATACCTTGACTATCTGTTCAATTATTGCTATGTGGTACGCATTCTTCAATACATGTACATAGAATTTTCTTATATAACCCAAGTACAATATATAAGTTTGAAAACTGAGCTGTCACGTGCTGACTTGATAATCAACCACATAAGCAGATCCGTTTATACATATATATGCTACATATGTACAGTGGATGTATAGCCTTGTAGAGGTGGAACTTTGTATTACGAGGATAGTTTTAAAAATATCTCGGCCATTTTAGGTGGTGCTATTGAGACAAATACATTTTTGAGTAGCGGGAACCCCAAACAATACCACCAGAGTATTTATGGTCCATTCAGATCATGAATTCCATGCTGCCCGACTTTGCTCGACGGCACTCTCGCACTCAACAGCCAAGGATGTAATATCGGCTTTTTGGCTCGATCAAACTACACTCATTTCCATGCTTAGTCATACTTTTTATAGATTAGCACCACTTACCGTACGTTGCTCCAAACTTTTTCAAAGACTATAACAGCTTAGAGAGCTGCCATCTTTTTCACACAAAATAGTTTATTTATTAAAGATTAACTACATTTATATTCCCGTTAAATGTTCATTTCTATACAGCGATATGCCATTATGCTATAATGTAATCCATTTGCGGTTAAAATCGTAGATAATTGACATTAGGCTTTCGTCAGTACGAAATTGCAGTTTATATGGCAAGCCACGGTGGAAAGAAACCTATGAGAGAGTGTGGGAAAAGCTCATATCCCATGTGTATCCAATAAAGTGTGGATGAGGCGATCAGTTTCAGTGAAGACAAGGGCAAGTGATACTTCCACCTTACCTCACACTCTAAAAGCAAAAGAGTAGGACCCAGATGAAAGCTATGTTCAAGGTACTAGGCAAAGATTTTGGCAAGCCCATTATTCTTGAAACAGCTAGGGTCTGCCCGTTCTGCTAGCTCTGCCACACAGCTGTATCACACCATCCACTACAACCTGCAGTAGCCCCTCCCACCACCACAACAACCATCCAATATTCCAACCACATTGATTACATGAAGGTTGTAAAAGTAAGACTCACCTACCGAGCTTTTGATACTAGGGGAGGATTAGACCTGGTGCTGCGAGACCGTCTTTGTCAGGGTCACAGATTTAGCAACCTACGGCCATCCACCAGGCTAGGAAAGCAGAAATTATGGAAAGGGCTCATTTCTTTATACACAAAGCAGGAGAAACCAGCATAGAAGGGAGAAGAGAGCTGCTGAAAGAGTCTCTGACTGGGATGCATACAAAGCAATGTCAAGGAATCAGTTTGAGAGGCTTCAAAAGGCCCTCACTAATCCAGTAGCCACTTTGGACCTGTTGGTACCAGAGAACAGGAAAGAATTGGAGTTTGTAAGCTTTGCAAAGAGCATAGAGCTGACCAAGCACATAATCTGTCTCATGAACTTCTACAAAGCAATCATGAAGACATCTTCCCCTATACATACCGGACCTACCTTGCTACCCAAGCAAAGGAGTGTTCACATAACATTGTGTCCACATCTACCATCCTGCGGTGGGACAGGGAGTACAGGCAAGGCCAGAACCATGTCTGTCTTGACTTCAGGGGGAGGTGGATCAGTGATTTCCTTCTTGCTGAGCCAGAGATCAGGGACAAGGTTATGCATAGACTGGATTCATGAAAATTGTGACAAGGATGGTGAACCAGGGATAACTGTAACTTCCTTTAAACTCTCCTTAAATAGTCAAGTCCTTCCTAACTTGTTGGAGTACTTTAGTGGCATTGCTCCCAAAGCTGTAGTGTGGGAAACAGCAAGGTGCTGGCTGCACACTCATTGGGAATAAAGTACCAGAGGATCAATGGGAAGACAGGATATAGAATGTAATTGAAGAAAGGATGATAAAAGTTGGAGAAGAAGAGGGGGCAAAGGTTCAGGGGATGACATACCATGTACCACAAGGCAGTGCAAGGGAAGTTCTAAGGGAGGCTATACCGCATGGTGGTGTGCAGAGTCATTTACCAGTGGGCATGGAGAGAAAAAGCTTTGGATCTTCTATACCAGGATGAATCCATTTTAAGACATATGATGGAGCCAGGAAAATATGAATGCCTCCCGATTTCATTGGACGACTGCTGAAGAAAGCAGAGGGGCCAGGTATAATGATAACATCTGTTGTAAATGAGAACATTGGATGGCTGAAGCTGAGCAGCCAAGACATGGCAGCCATCAATGCTAAGAGAACCATTGAGGGAAAGCACCCATGCAAGTACTTCACTCCTCACAATGGCTGGTACTATGGCTTTCATGCATTTGGGTATGGTAAATCTCATGAGAGCTACTGGGATGTAGGCCAAATGCTTGAACAGGTTTTGGATTTATAGATGCTTTTAACTTCCTGCACCCTGACAATCAAGCTCTCTTCATAACTGATTGGTCAAGTGGTCACTCGAAGTACCCACCAGATGCCTTGAATTCCAATGACATGAACATGAAATATGGGGGAACTAAAGGGTACAAAATGCGGGCTGCTATCCTTGAAGAGGATTACCCACATTCCAATATGATGGTGCAGGAGGAGTTGGAAGATGGGTCATGGTCGGAGCCAAGGACATTCCAGAAAGAGGATGTTCAGCATGTGATCTTCCATGAAGCAGATGGCCCACCATTCAACTCACCTAATCTACATTCTACAAATTATGTCAACACGCCTAAAGGCATTCAGCAAGTATTATGGGAGAGGGGCATTTCTGAAGCCAGACATGACATTAGATGGATAGTGGTTTGATGGAACCGGAAAATAAGCCAGTTTGGGACCTCTCCACATCAGCCCATTATAATTTGTCCCAGTGTCCAGACTTTCTCAATCAAAAATCTGCTCTGCAGCTACAAATCGAGACAAAAGGACTTAGGTGTGAGTTTTTGCCTAAATATCAACCTGAGCTCAATCCAATTGTGCTGTGTTGGGGTTGGGTGAAGAGGTGGATGAGGAAGCATTGCAAGTACACCTATGAGAGCATGCTGGAGAATAATTCGTAATTTCTTTAGGCATACTAGGAACTACATGTATGTATACTTGCTGGTGCCACTACCATGAATGCCAAGAAGCTGATCCATGTGAACAAGAGTCACAGAAGACCAGCTCCTTCGACCTCAATCCTGGCAAAGTGTGACTTAAACCTCAAACCAGGAGTCAGTAAGGCCACACTGAAGACGATCTAGGAAAGGCTTCTGATGAGTCGCGCAAAAAACCTAGCAGCTAGTACAGCCTCCAATAGGGAACAGTTGCTACTGTGAATTTGATGATGAAGCAATAATCTATCATTGGCACCTGGATGATGATGACCCAGACATGAACGATAAAGTTAGAATGGAAGAAACGGGAGATACTGAAGGTGGAGTAGATCCAGATGATGCAGAAGATCATGATAAAGTTGACCTTGGTAATGATTTAGTTCTGTGTGGTGCAATTGTGACAAAATAAGTTTTTCACAAGGCTAAATATGTGAATAATAATATATACATGTAGAAAGCATAGAAACAAGGTGCCATTTCTCGGTCATTTATACCTGGTTCCACCTCTGTTTTGTATCAAATGCAATCGTTACTCCCCTACCCTCGTTCCTAGTTGTATTCGGCTTAAACTATAATTGTATTAGAAATGGGACAGTTTCCGAGAAAATTGCCCCACGGTTAAAATGTTATAAAAATGCATCGCGTTTGAATCGCTATAACTTCCCAACGGATAACGCTATTGACTTCCTATTTTCAAAACTTCATATTGAAATGGTGTAGTATGAAGTGTTGAAAATAGGAAGTCGATAGCATTATCCGTTGGGAAGTTATAGCGATTCAAACACGATGCATTTTTATAACATTTTAACCGTGGGGCAATTTTCGCGGAAACTGTCCCAAATAATGATCAATACTTGTGCGGGTAGGGAGTTTTGCAGCTTAATACATCGTGTGCAGGTCACAATGCGTTACTTGTTGTGGTACTCGTGACTTTTTTTAACTACATGTACCTAGCTCGCTCTAGTTCTATTCGACTTAATTAGAAGCAATCATTGGTACTTTGTGCAGGTAGGGAATTTTGCAGCTATATATTTAAAAAAATCCTAGCTAATTAACAGCGGGGTTTATGTCTTGCTAAAGTTGGTTCGGGGTGCAAATTCGACTAAGAGGGACAAACTAGTTGGTTAAATTAGTCGGGCCTGACAGATTTGCGCCAGTTTTAGAGCAACAGGCAACAACATGAAAAGGAATTAACAGTGAAGTGCATGCATGATAAAATATTCGTTATGGTGCATCATTGAAAAGGAGTGGTGACAAGCTTAAGTGTACTATGGAATGGGCTGGGTAGGTCTTTTAGCGTTCTCATCTTGCTGATGTGTGGAGGCCATGATGAAGCTGATCAAGGTGTGGCAGATCAAACGAGAGCATCACTCTGCACAAGAGGAAGAAGAAACGGGTGGTTATGCTGGCCGCTGATGGAAGGTATGTGTTCAAGGTGTGTGTGTGTGTGTGTGTGTGTGTGTGTGTGTGTGTGTGCGTGTGTGTGTGTGTGTATGTGTGTGTGTGTGTTTGTGTGCGTATGTGTGTGTACTGCACCTCTATAAAACTTTAATTTTGCTTAATTATTAAAAGTAAACATTATAAATATTATCAAAGTAAAGGAAATGAATGTTGCTTGCATATGGATAAATGATGCTGAAGAATTAATAATGAGCACATCAGTTCTTATAAGCTATGAAATGTTCCTTTATACAACATTTGAATGCCATGGCTGTCTGATTGAATGGCAGCTGCCGTAAACATAAATGTGTGATTATAATACATATTGTACAACCATTTACACGTGGCAGATTTTTGAGGTGAAAGGACACTTAAAGAACAAAAATACATTACCCTCTACGGAAAAATAACCTACTAGTTTTATTACCAACCTAATTAAGATTCACATTCGGTTATATGTCTTCTATCGCAACTATAACGTTGTCCTTAGCAACGACGACCCGGCTGACTCGATCACTTTTGATCGGATCAATTTTTTCGGCTAGTTGTAGAGAGTTGATAAGCCTCAGAGTATTGTCTCCTTAACACATGATGATGGTCACTTCGGAGTTAATAGGGCAAATGCCACTATAGCATCGAAGTACTACTGGCCAGGGCTATATACAGATGTTAAATCATATGTAAGATTGTGACATGTAAACATATGATTAAGACTTAGTATAATTATTCATGCATTTTTTACCATGCAGATGACCGTTGTCAAAGAAACGACAAAAACATGACGCTTCAGCTGGAGTGCTACATCCTATTCCTGTAAAAGCTCAAATCTGGCACCATGTGGGAATGGATTTAATTGGTCCACTTCCAGCAATAAATACATCATCACCTTGACCGATTATTTCTCAAAGTGGGCAGAAGCCACAGCTCTTCCAGACAAAACTGCAGTCAGTGTGGCAAAATTCATGTACTCGGTAAGATAAAATAAATCTGCTATTCATAAACAGCATATCATTCAATGCCTCAAATGTAGGTAACATGCCGGTTTGGACCTCCTGAAATTTTCATAACTGATCAAGGTAAAGAGTTTGTTAATGAAATAACAAGACAGCTCTATTTGATTACCAAGACTGAGCACAGACTCTCTAGTGCCTACCACCCACAGGTATTTATTGTATGTAATTATTGATGTGGATATCCATTTAAAAATACCACTTCTGTTTCTTAGACTAATGGTCTTACAGAATTAACGTTTTAATCAAACTCTGTCTCGGTGCCTAGCAAAGATGGTGGATGATAATCAGAAAAACTGGGATGTCAAAATTGAAACTGTTCTCACGGGCTACTGGGCATCTCGCCAAGCTTCAACAAAGTATTGTCCATATTTTTGCTGTTTCAAAAGGAGATGCACCCTCCCATTGACAATGAAATCATGCAAAATGAGGAATTACACAATCATATGGAGAGTGAGATGAGCATTGTGATAAAAGCCCTTTTGCAGACGAGAGAGAAACTTTTTGAAGCCACAGGTTTAAACATTTCATTAGCCTAAAGAGAGCAGAAGGAATAATATGATAGAAAACACAATCCAAATGAGCTGTAAGAATGAAGGAGCAGATGCTAAACATGGATCTAATGAAGAAAACATTCAGTCAGCTGAATAACAATTAATGTTACGAGTATACGCTTCTGTTTGTATGGCATTGGATGTATTGCAATCGATCAACTCATCCCGTTTTTTCTAAGCTTTGTGCTGTCCAAAAGTACACATTTATTATTGTGTATATGAGCTATAAATCAGCACGTGCCAATATTCGCTGCATATACATACTTCTGACCAACGACATGTGCCGGCTATAAAACAATCGATATCGTTATATGGGGTCCCTTAATTCTACGAAGGCGTCCCCAATTCTCCGATGATTTAGGGACTGGGGATCCCCAAATCTCCGTAGTTTTGGGATCCCCAATTCTCCGGAGATTTGGGGACGGGGGGCCCTAATTCTATTGGTCCCTAACTCTACGTGATAACGGCATTAATCCGCATTTCTGCAGACCTGGGTGTCAAACGTGGATGATGCTAGGGGCATTTATTATTGCATTTTATGATAAGCTTTCATTTTCTGGTACATCAAAAATAATGCAAGTTTCTGAAGCGGCATCATAGATTATAGAATACAGGGATTGGAAACGGTATATACATTTACGTGACGTGACGTCACGTTCCGTTACATGACCGTGCTTCGCATCGAATCCTTTGGTGGGCGTGTGAGCTGTTAAACATCCTTCTGTAGAGAGCTTCTTTCGGCATTGTTTAGCCTATAACTGTGTGAGGGACAGCCTCTTTGACATCAAAGAATCTTTTAACTATTCTTTTTACAGAGTTTCAGTTGAGCCAGTGAGCGATCGTAGCTACCACGTGATCGGGTAGTGGTTGTGGGATTTTCCTGGACACAGGAAATATTATAAATCCATTTTAGGAGTTCCCATATAGATTACGTAGTTGGTAGTGTGGCGCAGTAACGTTCTGGAGTCCCTACAAAGGGTTCTGGCATTGTAAATCGTAAATATGTCCTATAATGATATCCCAAAAATGTATTTTTTGTGTACTTTTCCCTGAAAAGTGATCAGGGTTCTAAAATATATATTGAATCAGAGATGCATATTGAGTGGCGTGATCAAAAATTCTTATGTGTTGTGCATGTGTTGTAGGAGCAAATGGCTCGCAAGTTCGTTTGGGTCGAAGCTCAGATATATCCGTGTTGAATGAAATTGCTCCACAAATGCCTCTTAAACGTATTTTTACCTTTTGGATAGCCGGATCGGGCACAAGTTTCTCAAATGTACCGACTATTTCTCGGCAAAGCTCACAAAAGTGCCCTGGCCAGGGTACATAGTTTACGGAATCGTGAAATGCGGATCAATTCCGTAATCTTTACCGTTTCCAATCCCTGTATTCTATAATCTATGGCGGCATGCATAAGGGAGAGGTACGCCTACCCTCTGCGGTTGCATTCATATACTGACGTCACTGATAACGATTTATTGTATTTGGAGTCGGAGATGGGACCTGCATATAGACCTGCAGGTGGTATGCATTATCCACTGATGGGGGTGGGGAACTGGTGGGGTGGGGGTGGGAGGAGGATCACAGTATCATCAGTTTACGAAGATTACGAAGGACTTTACCTAGCGGATTTATCCGCAGGGAAGGCCGGAAATGCATCATTGCACCGACATGTAATTTATGTGTAAGCATCCACGCCAAAACATAGGCGATACACATATCTGGATGGCACTGTTGTTCCTTTTTCAATCAGTTAATTGTAGTCTACATGATGTCATCGGAGCCATGTGAATATGTCACGTGTACATGTATTTTCGCGCGCTTTCTTTGCGGCTAATTCCTGCATTGCACTTAGTAAGAAGCCACAAATAAAGCGCGCCAGAATGTCCTTGAGATAATGGGATGGCTGCAATTATACGTACAGCTGTAACGTCAGGATACAACTTATTGGAAAACGCATATGTTGTGATACATGTACTACCTGTGTATTTGGAATGAAGAGACATGTGTTATAGTGTTAAGAATTCGAATACACTATTCAAGTCTGACGGAAATCCAATCTAACAGCGATGATTGCCTCAAGGTCCAGCAAATCACAATGTTTGGCCCGTATTTTGGTTTGGTTAACGAATACCTTAAAACATGTCACCGTTTGCGTTCTTCTAAGCTGTAATTGTAATGCTCCAATGCAGACAGCTATAAAATGCAAATAAACGAATTCAAATTACATGTACATGCAGTACGCATACATTAAATGCTGTCAAGTTACATTCAACTATACTTCCGTTATCAATTTCGTGTTTCTTGCTCTTTTAGCGTCTTCCAGCTTTCCTTGTGATACGGACGTATTGGCCAGTCGTCGTGGTTACGTCCTTCCAGACCAATAGCCCTTCTTGCGCGCCCAACAGGTGGCATGTATCGACCACACAACTGGCAGCTTCGCTTCAGGTGAGCAATTTCATACTGATCGCCGTTAGAGTATCCTGCCTCCATTTCACTGTATATACTCGCTTGGAATAAGGATCTGGCTAACATTGACTCCAATTTGTTTGTATAGGAGAACGTCTACGCATAAGTAAGGTTGCCGGCGCCACCGCTAAGGGATTTTAATAAGTCATTGCAGCCATGGTTACTGCAGAGCGGGACCTTTACAACCAGGAAGTCGAATTGAAAAACCACAGACATGCGAGTTCATCAGATCTACTTTTAGAATTGTGCAGACTGCCGCAAACAGACGCTTGTCACTTTGGGGGAAAGTATGTACACATGTTTGGTACATATGAGGTGTCAAATTGCATACAATATGCTTGGCTACTCATTGTGAGGAGTAGACTCTTCAATTGGTAAGCTAACATGGACACCCCACCCCCTTTCTTGAGCAAGGTTGGTTGATATGAAAAAAGAGCATAAATGTGTTTGGCAGATGATAGCTGTATTAGAAGCCCATTGTAATTAAATATTAATGCTATAGTATTACGTACACGTGACCCAAATTAACACTGTGCCACAGCATTTAGTATGCAGAGATGTGCAGTGTCTGCATACCAACCATATGCAGATGAGTATCATTGAAGTGTCCATATACAGACGTCTGCATATGGACACTTCACAGAATCAATGATACTCATCTGCATATGGTTGGTATGCAGACTCTACACAACTCTGCATACTAAATGATGTAGCCCAGTGTAAATTAATACAAATGTTATTCGCTTTTCCAACACATACAGTGGAACCCGTGGCAGTTGACACTAAAATTTATTTTCCTGCTCTTCAATGTTTGGAATTGGTTTAAACAATAATAAAGAGAAAAAAAAATTTAGTGTCAGTGCTATCAACATGTCTAATTACAATAATGCGCATGTATTCAGCTCGTAATAAATTTATTTAGGCATTTTCAATGCGAATTTGTTATGCCCGCATACAAGTATAGGCATAGTTATGAGCATCTATGGACTGTGGATTAGAAAAAGTAGTCTCTTTACTAAAAAAAGCAACGCTTCTGATCTTTAATATATGACATAACGTTAATCTTGTATGACCTGGAAATGAAATCAACTATTTCTTAAATATTATTTTAAAATGCAAATCTCACATCAGTAGCGTGCGTGTCTATCATGCGCAGCTGGATTTCCGGAAGAGTGCATATCTATAGAAATTTGCCTCACACAGCTGGTCTTCTTGCTTTATTTTTGTTAATTGAATTGTAAACAAGTTTACTATGCGTTCTAAAAATCTGTCTGATTATAATAGTGTGCTTCATTACATTAGGATTCAGCATCATTTATGCATAATTTATTCATCAACGAATTTATTTATCAACGGAATTTTAGCAATAACACAATGCATTAGGTCGCGTTTTAGTTCTGTTCACTAACTGGAACTCGCGATTTAATCGTTAATGATCTGTTAATAATGAGTGCTAGTTTAGTAATGACGTCGGTCACAGCTTATAAGGATTGGTAGGGATTCCCCCCCCCCTCCTAATGGCTACAGGTAATGAGAGTTCTGAACTTTGAGGGTTGTTACAATATAGAGTATTTATTTAGGAACTGATCTGGGATCGCTCAAACCTAACTTCAGTTTATGAAGTTAGTTTTCACGTCCATGCAGTAACGGTAAAGCTTTCTTTATTCGTGTGCTGTACATGTACATGTGGCAACCCGCCCGTGTCGGAGTGCAGCGCTATTCGATATCATTATTGCATTGAAAGAGTGGCAATGTCAGCCTACTAGCTCACAGCAGCTCGATATATGAAGAGAGTAGACACAACATGCTGACGTGTACTCACAAAATGGCGATTTTGATATACATATACCTATACAGCTCTCACCTTCAAAGATAGCCCTTTCCAGTAGCCACGTAGGCTTCACCTAGTATAATGGTTCGGGCCTGTTTTTCATGCTTATTTTTTATGTTAGACTGCTGGTAGAGCAATATCATATGAAATTTTTACTAGCTTGTTTCAGTAATAGTCTGGGGACCAGATGAATGGCATTCAGCATTGCAGAATGCCACCAGACAACATCAGTATGTCTGCATGTGTAAATTTACGACAAGGCCCTGACCTACTGCACACTGCAATGGTAGGGTAGGTTCAATAATATTCATCGCCATGGGCAACCTAGGTTTTACAGACCTGCTTGTTCATCGGCAGCACAATTTAGCATGTCCGATGTCGCATTACACTGAAGTTGAATGCAGGGTGTGTACATGTACTCATCAGTCTGCGCTCTCACAATGAGTACAAAGTACATATTGTGCTTCACATCATGCTATTGCAATACCTGTAGGAGTATTTGTACACTCTTTTAATTCCCTGAATACAGCTAGTGTGACATGAAACATATGCACTATCTTGCCTTTGCTTGATGAAAATGATGTACCAGGTAGGTATTGCAAGTTTATTTATATTTTGGAAGGGTGCTCCTGCATTGGCTTCTGGCAATGATTTTTCCCTATCATGCGTAAAGCCCCCCCCCCCCCTCCCCCCCCCCCCCCCCCCTTGGTAAGTCTACACAGACATATATAAGGTGGAGTTATTATCATTATTTTAGCCCTGAACCACTCTAAGGAAAAGAACAAAAGCCTCTTGCATAAAAACAATTGCACTTGTCCTTCAATTTGTTTCAAAGGATAAAAACCATTCCTATGGGACACTACAGTGCCTACGTGTTGCTACATTACCTATGAGAAGTTGTAGTTATGTCTCAAAGGAAACTCTCTAAATCAGTGGCCTTCAAAAATGCATGTGCATGTGCGGAATAGATCAAAATTGCATAGCCGGGCATATGTGCAATAGATCTGCATGTGCAGAGAGACAGGAAATGTGTGTCAATATGCGTACCATCATCATTAGAGAGTACTGTTGTCTTGACACATGTATGTGTGTGCATATGTGTGTGTATATGTGTGTGTACATGTGTGTAGATATATGTGTGTGTATGTGTGTGTGTATGTGTCTGTATATGTGTGTATGTGTATGTGTGTGCATGTACAGAGGGCCAATTCTATGGGACACTACATTTGGCTACATGTACCTGTGTACGGAGTGGACGTATTTCAATTCCTCTTTGTTGATAAAGGAGTCATTGCAGAAAGAGGCTATAAGGAGTATGGTCGTGAAGATTTTGACGACAAATAGCACGCTGGTTAATGGTACATCAAATACGACCCAAATGGGATGGATGTGTGGTTGAGTTTCCAATCAATATGAAGAGTTCATCATATTCACAAGGTGCAAAGATTTTTCCAAACAGAAAGAATTACATGCATGTGAATAAAAAAAACACAAAAAAAAACAACGTTTTTTTTGAAGGCCTGTACGTGTTGTTAAGAAACGTATTAATGTATTCAAGTTTATTGGTGAGGACTTGAACTGTATAGTGAATATGGGTATGTCATTATCCTCTTCGTACAATCCAACGGATACACAGTGAATAGAATAATTTATACTGTATAGTGAATATGGGTATACATGTCATACACACACACACACACACACACACACACACACACACATAACACGCACATATACACAGGCACACACAACATAATATACGCACAGCGTTGAAAACAGGTGAAGGATGACTTTTGACCTTTCTACCTCTTTACCAACTTCATTTTTTTACGGGAAACAGCGCTATCTAATCAGTCAACCAGGACCGTAGCCAGCCACTTGAAAGTGGGTGGTCGATATCGTTCTGATCTAAGGCATTTTATTCCTGATGGAACAAAACCCTTCTTAAAGAAGTAATATTTTTGATCATTTGATACCTTTCAAGGTTGAGTCCTGAGTTGTTAACCATATCACCATGCATATCGTGTATGAAATGTGCAGTCTCGGAAACGGATGAACCGACTTGTTGCGATGTTGTGATGTCGGCGTTCTTTTTGTCTGCCACTCTCATCCACAACGGGTTCGTACGCGGCTTGAAGGCTGGTAGCAGCTCTTATGCTAACACAGTCTTCGGCCGCAGGAACCACGCACACAGGGAAAACAACGCGTAGAATCATTATACATTGTACGTGATTGAACAGTAAAAATCACACGCGTTTGATTTTATTGTTCAATCACACAATTATTTTACAGAGGATTCTTTATTAAATCAAAACTTGATTCGACCCATTTTTTTCCTGTGGCAGCCATGAGGAATGAGACCTCAACGTGTGTGAGCTCGGGCCGCTCCTCCGGTTGGCTTGTGTGAGGTGTACAATCGCTGCAAGACCTTGCTTTTGTGACCAGAATAGATATGTCCTGGGTGATGGATGCAGCGTGTTTTCGTTTCCTCTCGTCTTCCGGTTTTTTCCCAGGTATCATTATCGTGAGATTAGTTATAATTAGATTAATAATGATCTTTACCACTCTATTGATTAAAATGAAAGCTGTAGCGAGTCATCCAGAACCGTCCATTTCTATAACGTGTAGTGGAAGTATTGCATTCGTAGCGATGATTATATTAACATCTATTTATGAAAGGACTATTCTTCGGGAGGGGGTCGTTCGACCCACCCGACCCACGGCCCTGTCATTCGATCTCGTTTATTAACCATCCAACATAAATTTGTTTTATAAAATCTTTTCAGACGTGCCTAAACTTCTCCTGGGATTACACACTGTACACGCTGACGTAGTCACAAGTTTCAGACTGTTGACTCTCCCCACTCGAAAGGCAGCCTCAGGTTTAGCCGTTAAGCGACACGGCAATGGTGGCAAATGCAGACCGCCACCATGTTACCCGAGTTGAAGGGGCGGATCCGGGGAGACCCGGGGGGAAGGAGGTTCCAATCTCCTTCCCCCCCCCCCCCCCCCCCCCGGATACAGTTTTTAATTAGATTCATCCAGTGTGCTTTTCAGTAACTATCACGAACATGTTGTGGTTTAATATAATATTAATGTGCTTTTAGCAATTATATTGACAAAGAGTTCTGTTATTTGAAACCTTGACGACATTAATGGTCAAGATGGCGCCAGTGACCTAACATGATATTGTTCGAAGGCTGTCCGAACCAAACATGTCTATGTAATGGAGAGGCATGAGGAAGTGTACCACTGTGCTGCAAATCATAATATTAACTCAATTTAATATATTGATTTTGTGCACATGTGTATGGGAAACTTTATTTTGTTTTCCCGAACCGAAATGTTCAATGTAATGGTATATATGTTTGCACTTTTTGCATCTAACAACCTTTCTAACCATATAAATGAAGTGGCAAAAGATTACTAACAAGTTGTTAGTTAATAAATTCAAGACTAGTCAATTTCCATACACTTAAATAGCTTTAATTCTAACTTTGTTTTGAATAAATTTGAAACATTATTACTTAAAAATTCAACACAAATTCAAAATACACTATCCCTGGGCAATAGCAATGGAAGACATGCTATAGGACGGCCTTTTAACACCCATCACTTTACTGGTGACCGCCGATTTTTGCATATGGTCTGTGTATTGTGGGACAAAGGTGGAACTAACACCAGGATCAAATAATTTATCAGCGGGTGTCCCCCTTCCAACGGGATAGGATTAAATTATAGATACATGTAAGACGGTCGTATCAGAATTTAATCATAGTGTGCATCATGTCTTTCGCGAAGCGTAGCACAATGAGGGTGTATAACATGTTTCATTTCAGACCGACGCATTTTTTTGGACAGTTCGTGTATTAATTATAGCCGTACCATTTATGTAAGAAACATGAACTATATTCTAGTACGCAATTAAGGTCGGAAATGATTGGCGTGCTCGGCGAGGAAACTTATACGCTTCTAAATTACAGGCCGCCAAAATGATGTGTGGCTGCGGCGCGCGGCCACGAAGACAATTTACGCGTTCTTATCATAACTAGCGGGCGTAAATTATTGAGCTTCAGCGACCCACAAGTAGAATGGTGCTACCAAAGTACATAAGGTTCCACATGACTGATGACGGTTAAGACTGTACTTACTAGGATCATTTCTATAGTACACGTCTGCACCTCAAGATCCAACTCTAGCAGTTGATCTTTCCCCCATGAGGATGAGATGCAGTAACCTCTCCTGAGCGTGAAAAGCTCCAGAGCTGGTGTCCTCGGACCGATGCTCTGGAGGTTGAAGAACGTTCTCAACCGTCTTCGGAAGGTTGGGAGGGAGAGGTTGCATTCAGAGTGGGTTATTAAAACATTTAATTCTTAATTAGCCATAAAAGTGAGCCACAATTTTTTTTTCGAAAATCGGATGTGCATGCTGCAAAGCAAATATTGTGCATAACATCATACAGGTCTGACCAGACCTGGTCCAATTTAAACTTGAATGGAGTTTGCAAATTCTGTCCTATTTGTTATGCTGTAAGGCGAAAAAGTGCATTGCGAACACACAGATACCCTACATGCCACTACCCAAGGATATTAAACCAAGACCTAATTACAAACGCTTTGTATTTTATACATCTTCATTGTGGTAGACTTCGCGAACAATGTGCTGCAGACTCTTTTTTTATTCTGATGACAGGACACAGTTGACCGCAAGTGGATGATTATATTCATAGTGTGCTCGATTCACGTGATCCGACCTTCCGGCATTAAACAAACAAAAGCTAAAGGCAGTTCGTGACACAGCAGCGACACAGAGGTAACTATTGGGGTACAATCTACGTGCAATACCTCCCCACCCACACAGAAGCCGCGGTATCGCATCAGGGTCCTCACGAATTGTACTCTAATGTGCGATACGATAGCATAAGCGAGGTCCGGAAGGATAATGTACTCTGTAATGATGTAATGATGTTGGGAATACCAATTTCTATACTGTACGGGTGATAATGGGACTAGCAGTACTCGAGTATACAAATATATCACATGACAACATTTTTATAGCAGAATGTCAGATATATGCCATCCATATCACGTGATCTGCAAGATGTGCTCTAAGACCTTCAGTGACCCAAGAATGCTACCGTGTCTACACTCATTCTGTTATCAATGCCTGCACTTTGAGTTAGAGAAGGCTGAGCAAAGTATTCAGTGCCCCACATGTCAAACAAATGTTGCTATTCCAGTGGGAGGAGCCAGTACTTTTCCTCAGAACCTCCATCTCACATTTGAGGCAGAATTTTCGGGGTACATGTCCAAGTTTGTCAGCGACGGCGGAATGTCTTGTACCTTTTGTGTAAATGGATGCACTGATCCTGCTGTAGCGTTCTGTTGTTCGTGCACTAAGTTTCTGTGCAAAGGTGGCCAAGAGAGTCACAAACGTGCTCCACAACTGTCCCACCACAGTATCATTGGACTGGACAAAGTGTCGGCCGAACAACCTACTGTGCTGAAACGAACTGAAATGTATTGTTCACACCCCAACCATGAGACAAAGGAGTTGGATTTATATTGCAATACTTGCTGTAATCTCATTTGCAACAATTGCATCATTGATACTCATAAAGACCACGACATTACCCCACTGTGCATTATTGCAGAGGCTGATCGAGATGATATGAACAAGACACTGCAATGTGCACATGAGATTGCATCCAAATTGGCAGATGCCATTGTTGCAAACGAGAGGATGACACATCAAGTGGAGACCTCCAAACAAGAAGCTGAATTGGCCATTGAACATGCCTTTAGACAATTAATGGAAACTTTGGAGGAAAGAAAAAAGGCAATGTTATTGGAATTGAATACTGTTTCGCTTTCTAAGGTTACATCTCTCGCCCTCCAAAAGGAACAGTTTGAGAATATACAACAGGACATCGGACATCATCCTAAAATGATCTCTCACATCCTCCAGATCTACACTGATCCTGAGGTGGTAGCTCTTAGGGGACTGGTACCCACTGAGCTTAAGGCCATCCTCGAGAAGGTGAAGAATATCTCCCTCATTCCAAGTCAACAAAGTTATTTAAAATTTTCTGTGCAAGCAGAGCCAATTACAGAGGAACTATCGGAAGTTGGTGAAATTGTGGAGCTATCTCCTTCCCCACACAGTAGCAAATTAGAAATTGGATCTGCAGTCAGTGTAAACACAACATGGCCTATTAGTGTGGAGACCTTGTCATCAAATGGAGAGAGGTATCCGTGTGGTGGTCTACAGGTGGTGGCTGAGCTGAGACCCAAGTCATGTGATGGACCAGTTGCCTCAGGAGAGGTGGAGGACCACGGGGATGGTACCTACACCATTACCCTCACTCCTCAGACTGCTGGTCCTTACAAGCTCCTCGTCACAATGGATGGTCAACATGTACCGAACAGTCCCTATAATGTGAAGGTGAAGGGTGATTATACTACACTATGTGATTCTCAAGAGGACATTAGTATTAATGAACCATACGGTATTGCCATCCATGATAGTGGAGATATCTATGTGGTCAGTGGTGATGATTGCATATACGTGTTCGACCAGGTTGGTCAAGAGAAACTAGTAATTTGTGGCAGTGGAAGTTTAAAGGGTCGGTTCAATCGCGCCATTGGCATAGCCATTAAGAGAGATGTGATATATTGTGCTGACTGTGGCAATCATCGCATACAAAAGCTGTCAATTGGAGGCAAGTGCATCTGTATGTTTGGTAAGATAGGATCAGGTCAAGGACAGTTCAATGAACCATGGGATGTTATTGTTGACTCTGAGGAGAGGATGATTATTTCTGATAGTGGCAACAACAGAATTCAAGTTTTCAACCGAGATGAAGGCTGGTTACACACCATAAATGGCAGTGGATCTGGTGATCAAGCCTTTACTGATCCTCGTGGCCTTGCATTGGACCCTGAGGGGAACCTTCATGTTGCAGCCTATGGTTCAGATGCTGTCAAAGTCTTCACACCAGATGGCACCTTCATCAGAATGTATGGCGATTTGATGGGTCCAATTGGAATAGCAATTGATGATAAAGGTTACAGCTTTGTCAGTGAGTCGCGTGGGAATTCTCTCTCCATCTTTGATCCCAAAGGAATCAAAATCCACACAGTGGGGAACCTCAATAGTCCATTTAGTGTAGCTCTAGATGCTAAAAATGGTAGTGTTTTCATCTCAAACTTTGGTAGTGGTCAGGTGTTGAAATATACATATTAGGTACAGGGTGTTAATGATTGATTTAAAACTGATTCTGATTTTAGACTTTTGTATCCACACCACAAAATCTATATTTTTCCTAATTATGATGTTTGATTAATTATTTGACTACATACACCAAATGCAATACCTTAGGTCAGAGGAGAGCTACCTACGAATCACTATATGTATGGGTCTTGCAGTTTTTGGCATAGGGCAGCACATGCACAGTCACGTTTAATTTGAAGTATTAGTTTGAGTCTGCTGAGAAGAGGAATGTGGTGACAGGCCAATGCCTCCTGCTACAACTATTTACCAGTTGCGATATAAAGCGGTATGTCATGATTCATTGCCATAGAATGAGGTGTTATTGCATTGTAGGCCTGCAGCGATGTTGTTATGTGCGCACATGTGATCTCTAGATGCATATGGGTTATTGTATATGAATACATGATAGTTTGCATGTAGATATTCAAGATATACCTACATGTACGTATATATGTAAAATCTGAACAACCTGAAAATTCCAGGTATTAGCTGGGCAAATTTATAATGCAAAGATCGGTTTAATGTTTCTAATAACCGATTTTGAAGTTGTAAGAAACCTGACTGGACTTTTTTTAGTGTGAACGTGAGTGAGGCTTGGGTTTCTATCTAAATATGAGTACTTTGATCATCCTCAAAACCTCTGCCTCATTAGCTAATAGTGATCAACCAGCCATGGGCGTCTACGCACCCTCAATTGTTCACATTAATCAATAAGCTGAAGTCAAGAATCAGTCAAGCAAATAGGTCGATAAGCTTGGACGTGGTTTTGGGCAGAAGTGATTCTATATGGAAGTCCGAATCAGTAGACCACTAAAACCATGTAAGTGCAGGAAATCCATGGATATCTGTACAATGGAACACCGATGTTGATTGTTTCTAAACATGGACACAACTCGGCTACAATAAAAGCATTTTTTTTACAGCATAAATAACTTGCTTTCATCTTGAAACCAGCTACTATTGCTGTTACGTAATATTAATGAACAATAAGTTGCCACCTTAGACGCGTGCGTGGCGTGTCGTTTTCTAAATGCTCGCATTATGCCCTTGTTTGCAATAAATTTCTTTTTATCGGCCTACAGAATAGACGAATGCGCGCTCGTGTAAAGTATCTACCTGTTTCTTAACGACTGCGTAAGTTACGTGGCATTATCTAGTGGTCCTTTACGTTGCTAAATCTTGGTATCGCTCAATGCGTGCCTGGGAGCACACACCACACGCGCTCGCAAGCACATTCACACATACTCTCAGACCATTTAGAAGAATCTCTTTAACTGATGTGTTTAGAAACCATGGTCGTGACAACTGGGTGTGGTCATCGCTTAGCAATATTTCGACTCGTTTCCCCGTACGTGTGCTGTACATCTGTACACAACTTGTAAATTGTTATGCCTTCCCCACGGTACCCAGCTGTAATTTCTCCCTTTTCTGTAACTTACATCTACAGTGGGGTCTCTCCTCTCTCTATCTGTAGTTCTCTTTGTTGGGTTGCTACTTTCCTTACATTCTGACCTAGGCACATCCCCTCTATCATTAACCTTCTCTCCTATTCGAGGCTTGTCAGTTAAGGTACTCCCCAATTCTGCCGAGTTATTGCTACACGATTGTCCTATCGTTGTGTCTTTGTGGTGATTATCTGCCAAACTACCAAGGGTTGTTGGCCTTTCACTTTTGTCTGTTTCCCCTCTTTTCTCAGTATGTACAGTTTTAGTCGGTCCTTGTTCTACTTAGGGTTAGGTGTGGTCTTCTATACAAGAGTGCAATTTGAGCGAGAAACAGTGCCCAGGTCTAATATACAGCAGTGTACGGAGTTAAGCAACTTGAGCAACAAGCAGTGATCTGCTTGACAAGAGTGTGAGGGGTTAAGCAACTTCCACAGTGCTCTGTAGGTGTGGTCTACTATACAAGAGTGTGAGAGGTTAAGCAACTTCAGTGAGAAACAGTGCCTGTAGGTGTGATCCACTTGAAGTGTGGGAGGGGTTAAGCAACTTAGCGAGAAGCAGTGCCCTGTAGGTGTTGTCTCTATACAAGAGTGCAAGTGGTTAAGCAGGAAACAGTTCCTGTAAGTGTGGTCTACTATCAAGAGTGTGAGGAGTTAAGCAATGTGAGCCAACAAACAGTACCATGTAGATGTGGTCTGCTTTGCTAGAGTGTGGTACAGATGTATAGTTGACCAATCTAGATTTTGTGGTCATGTTTGTCATATGTGAACATGCCATATATGTACATGTTTCTGACCATAATAAGACTTGCAGCTTACTGTAGTCTCGTACCCAGACCCAAATGTACGTAACGATGATCATCACAGTATGACATCACGTGATGATCATCGTAACGTACATTTGGGTCTGGGTACGAGACTACACTTACTGAGCCAAAATATAGAGCCTAATCTAAGCTTACCTATGATTAGGACTAGGAGAAAGACCCTATGCGCTGAAGACGTTAACTAGGTCAACTTTTCACTCAAATTCCAAATCCATTGTTACAAAACACCCATTTCTTGTCCCAAGCTTTTTACAATCTTTTGGTTTCATAAAATGGCGCCAAACTTCGCATGCTGTATAAAATTCCTGAGTGTGGCCAACACAAGGAGATGTGATGGGATTACCTAATGGGTCCCACATATAGAGCCCCCTGTGGGTATGGACAATGAAATAGGACCTTGTTGGGTTAAGAACTGAACAGAAAAGCACAGCATCTTGGTGTCACCAACACACTAACCATGTAGAGTCCCCTGGGTCTGGCAAACACAGAGGGACCTTGTGGGTTTTCTTCATGTGTTAATGCTTCCAGTGAGCATCATTTAGTGCCCTGGATTACTGAGTACACGCACCGTAACAAGATACATGAGGTTCTGTACAACTTGCATCATGGAGAGAGGAAAGAGATGTAGCAGAGAAGTTGAGGGGATTAAGAATATTACCAACCCCAGTTGCAAAGGACTACAAGCATTTATCACACTTGAACACAAATAATGTATTCTACAGGGCCTGAACAGGAAGGAATTCTCTCTCTCTTCCTCCCTTCGTCCCTCTCTTCTCTCTCTTTCTTTTTATAGGGTAGCTGCAGTTCTGCTGTTTATAGATCAGCTCTTCTGTGCAAAGCAAAACACCAATTTGTGTGTGCCTGTGTGTTGTGTGTGTGTGCACGCCTGTGTGTTGTGCGTGTGTTTGTGTGTTGTGTGTGTGTTGTGTGTGTGTGCATGTGTGTGTGCATGTGTGTGTGTGTGTGTGTGTGCATGTGTGAGTGCGTGTGCATGTGTGTTCTGTGTTGTGTGCACACACGTGTGTGGTATGTTGTTGCCATGGGAACCATCCTATTAGCAATGTACATGTTGTTGAGGTGTATTGTTCATGTATGTACCATTTTATTTACTCTCCTCCCCTCACCTCAATAGGTCTATCGCGTACATGTAGCAATGCTTAGAGAAGACACACTTATTGACTAGACAATAGTGCCACTATCAGAATGAAGTTTGTGTGTGTGCTGCTGAGAGCCTTTCAAATGTTGACAAGTTATGCAATAGTCTGGACATGCAGGGATTCCCTTTTTCAACGTCAGATGCTTAATGGTCATCCACCCTTGCAGTAGATGCTTAATGGTCATTCACCCTTGCAGTAGATGCTTAATGGTCATTCACCCTTGCAGTAGATGCTTAATGGTCATCCACCCTTGCAGTAAGACATGAGCATTGTTCTGTTGTACAGCTGTACCTGAATGATAATCCAGTGATGATGTAATGAATATCATGAGGTTATGTAACTCTTTTGGTATGTGCACAAAGGGGCATCATCTCATCATCATCGCCATCTCATTCTCACAATCATCACCATAATCACTACTACCACCACCACCACCACCACCATCACCACCTTCACCACCACCACCACCACCATCATCCTCTGTCATCACCATCATGGTACACATTACAGTGGGCATGCATTGTACAGAACATTGAATTCCATTGCACCCTATCGAATTGATGTGGCAGTACGGTTACCCTTCCTATCTGCTTGAAGTATGCATGTGATCAGTGTAGACTCGAAACCGGCCATTTTGTTCTGTAGTGGCCAATTGATGGACATACAAGTACACACAGCTAACTTCGATGCTTTGTACAGTATTATGTGTAGACATTAGTTACTACATAGCTTGTAAGTTTTGATTTTAAATATTTTGTTTATGTGACCCGCCCCCTTCAATAAAGAACACTTCAATGATGTTACGTAATGGTGCATGGAATAGACTTGATGATGTCGTCTGCTGAGCGACAGAGCATGCAAGCAGAACACAAACATCAACTATCACGATACAAATGATCGGTAGGTAATAAGCAACTGACGCAACTTTCAGCCAATGTCTCTTTGAACCCGGCTTTACAGCAGCACACGTAGGTGTGTGTCCTCTGATCTGTTCTGAGTAGCTATACTGAACCCACAAATGCAACGTGCAATAGGTTGGCTTCATCAGTGTGCGATCGCGTGACTCGTGTAGTGTGATTCGGGAAATATATCTAAATGTGGCCACACAACTCACATTTCAGATACAAGAGTCAAGCATCATGAAGGACTAGCTGGGGAGGTGCTCTGCTCTGTGAATGAACATACTGTGCCGTCTACAATAGTCAGTGGGTGGATATGACTGGTCCTCAAGGGGGAGACATGGCTGGTGAGGGGGAGTGTGGGGGAGACATGACTAGTGAGGGGGAGTGTGGGGGTGGTGAGGGGAGTGTGGGGGAGACATGACTGGTGAGGGGAGACATGACTGGTGAGGGGAGACATGACTGGTGAGGGGAGACATGACTGGTGAGGGGAGACATGACTGGTGAGGGGAGACATGACTGGTGAGGGGAGACATGACTGGTGAGGGGAGACATGACTGGTGAGGGGAGACATGACTGGTGAGGGGAGACATGACTGGTGAGGGGAGACATGACTGGTGAGGGGAGACATGACTGGTGAGGGGAGACAAGACTGGTGAGGGGAGACATGACTGGTGAGGGGGAGTGTGGGGGTAGTGAGGGGAGTGTGGGGGAGACATGGCTGGTGAGGGGAGTGTGGGGGAGACATGACTGGTGAGGGGAGTGTGGGGGAGACATGACTGGTGAGGGGGAGTGTGGGGGTGGTGAGGGGAGTGTGGGGGAGACATGACTGGTGAGGGGAGACATGACTGGTGAGGGGAGACATGACTGATGAGGGGAGACATGACTGGTGAGGGGAGACATGACTGGTGAGGGGAGACATGACTGGTGAGGGGAGACATGACTGGTGAGGGGAGACATGACTGGTGAGGGGAGACATGACTGGTGAGGGGGAGTGTGGGGGAGACATGGCTGGTGAGGGGAGTGTGGGGGAGACATGACTGGTGAGGGGAGTGTGGGGGAGACATGACTGGTGTGGGGGAGTGTGGGGGAGACATGACTGGTGAGGGGGAGTGTGGGGGAGACATGACTGGTGAGGGAAGTGTGGGGGAGACATGACTGGTGAGGGGGGGGTGTGGGGGTGGTGAGGGGAGTGTGGGGGAGACATGACTGGTGAGGGGAGACATGACTGGTGAGGGAAGACATGACTGGTGAGGGGAGACATGACTGGTGAGGGGGAGTGTGGGGGTAGTGAGGGGAGTGTGGGGGAGACATGGCTGGTGAGGGGAGTGTGGGGGCGACATGAACTGGTGAGGGGAGTGTGGGGGAGACATGACTGGTGTGGGGGAGTGTGGGGGAGACATGACTGGTGAGGGGGAGTGTGGGGGAGGACAATGACTGGTGAAGGGGAGTGTGGGGGGAGACATGACTGGTGAGGGGAGTGTGGGGGAGACATGACTGGTGAGGGGGAGTGTGGGGGTGGTGAGGGGAGTGGTGAGGGAGACATGGACTGGTGAGGGGAGTGTGGGGGAGACATGACTGGTGAGGGGGGAGTGTTGGGGTGGTGAGGGGAGTGTGGGGGAGACATGTCTAGTGAGGGGAGTGTGGGGGAGATATGACTGGTGAGGGGGAGTGTGGGGGAGACATGACTGGTGAGGGGGTGTGGGGGAGACATGACTGGTGAGGGGGAGTGTGGGGGAGACATGACTGGTGAGGGGAGTGTGGGGGGAGACATGACTGGTGAGGGGAGACATGACTGGTGAGGGGGAGTGTGGGGGTGGTGAGGGGAGTGTGGGGGAGACATGACTGGTGAGGGGAGACATGACTGGTGAGGGAGACATGACTGGTGAGGGGAGACATGACTGGTGAGGGGAGACATGACTGGTGAGGGGACATGACTGGTGGGGGAGAGGACATGACTGGTGAGGGGAGTGTGGGGGTAGTGAGGGGAGTGTGGGGGAGACATGGCTGGTGAGGGGAGTGTGGGGGAGACATGACTGGTGAGGGGAGTGTGGGGGAGACATGACTGGTGTGGGGGAGTGTGGGGAGACATGACTGGTGAGGGGAGGTGTGAGATAAGACATGGTCAGAGGTATGATGGGGAGTGTGGAGTGTGTGGGGACAGGCGAAGTGGTGAGGGGAACATGACTGTGAGGGGAGTGTGGTGGGGGAGACATGACTGTGAGGGGAGTGTGGGGGTGGTGAGGGGGGTGAGGTAGACATGACTGGTGAGGGGAGTGTGGAGAGACTGACTGGTGAGGGGGAGTGGGGGTGGTGAGGGGAAGTGTGGGGGAGACATGTCTGGTGAGGGGAGTGTGGGGGAGATATGACTGGTGAGGGGGAGTGTGGGGGAGACATGACTGGTGAGGGGGTGTGGGGAGACATGACTGGTGAGGGGGAGTGTGGGGGAGACATGACTGGTGAGGGGAGTGTGGGGGAGACATGACTGGTGCATGAGGGGGATGTGGGGGAGACATGACTGGTGAGGGGGAGTGTGGGGGAGACATGACTGGTGAGGGAGTGTGGGAGAGACATGACTGGTGCATGAGGGGGATGTGGGGGAGACATGACTGGTGAGGGGGAGTGTGGGGGAGACATGACTGGTGAGGGGAGTGTGGGAGAGACATAAATATGACTGGTGCATGAGGGGGATGTGGGGGGGACTTAATATAATTAAAATCTATGCATGTAGCAACGCGACCCAACCAACTGTATCAAGGATTTAGACACAAGACAACACAGTAGGGAAAACTGTGTCATTGATTTCTAGCTACTCAGTACTATAAGCACAAATGCCTGGCTATAATGAGAAAAGCAAAAAAAAAAAAAGCATGAGCTACCTAGTACAGTGAGTGAGTTTCTGACAGTAGAGTGTTGTGTTCGCACACGAGCCTTGTGTACCAGTAATCGTGAGTGTATGGCCTTGCAGTTCCACTATCCCAAAAGGATATAGACTAGTCACGACAAAAGTTGAAAGCCAGCTGTACACTGTAAAAAAAAAAAAAAGGGTGAACATCACTCCTAATCTAGGAGTGAATGTCACCCTCGAAATGTCACTCCTATTTAAACAGTGAAGAGCACTCTACGAGGAGTGCTCTTCACTCTCGATGTGAAGATTGCGCGTCACTCTTTGTTTTAAGAGTGAGAGTGAGATAATATTTTACTGGGTGCGATTCTTCCAATGCAATCAAATTAATTAATAAACAACAGTACAACCGCAACCATGTGCACAGACAAAGATAGCAGTCTTGTAGTTCATACTGAACTGCAGCTTCCAAAAAGGCATTGCAGCTTCAGGGTGATTCAAACATCATTGCCATCCTACCAAGTAATTTTGAACAGTGATGGAATGGTTATAATGATACACAAGCTGCTACCTTCATGCTTTTCTTGGCAGCAGGAGTCTCGTACCCAGACGTGTGTGTGTGTGTGTGTGTGTGTGTGTGTGTGTGTGTGTATGTGTGTGTGGTGTGTGTGTGTGTAACTAACTGGTTTTTCGTACAAGACATACAGTATAGAGCCCTCACTTGAAACTGTAGTGTACACACACACATACGCACACACACACATACGCACACACACACACACATACGCATGCACACACACACATACACGCACACACATACGCATGCACACACACACGCACACACGCACACACACACATACACACACACACACACACATACACACACATACACACACACACACACACACACACAGGGGCAGTGTAATCTCACCGTACAAGCTGGCAAGTCAGCCCATGTGCCTTAGAAGAATGCTGCATGTCACCACACACCATCACAAATTCCCAATTAACCCCTCGATTATAACAAAATTACGCAATTATTGCATACTTCTAATCTGATCGGTTCCCCCAAATTCTGGTGACCGTGGACAGTTTAGTACAGCAGTTCTCCAGACCCTACTTACATGCAGCGGTGATGTAATCCATACATGGCTGTGTAACTTTGGGTCTAGGACGAGACTATGGCAGCAGGAGTCAGTCAGCCATGTCAGTCAGTCATGTTCACAGCCTAAATGCTGTAAATAGGAACATTTCACAGTTTGTAACAATGTGCTCAATATTTTTTTCTGCATAAAATAATTAATTCATAGGGGCAACAATTAAAATATCAAACATTGAAAAAATATATATTTTTAAAGGGAGGCTGACATGGCTTTTATCGTATTTTATTTTATTTTATAAAATGAATACACTCTATGTGATAGGCTTATGCTCCAATCTGTATGCCTTTAGCATGTTTATAAGCGTACAAAGTTTAACGTCATAGTGCGTCACTTGGATCCAATTATTAATACGAAGTATTATTGTAGTCATTTATTAATGATGGCAGTACGACCATCCTCATTTGAACCTTACACGAAGAGTCCATGTCGAAGACAGTACTGACGATAGCGATATCAAAGATAACTTAAACCCTCCACCTGTGCATCTTGGAAATACATTGTGGTGTTCTTGTGCGCAATGCCACAAGCTACCAAGCGTGAGTGTGTGTGCTGCCGGGAGTTGGAGGACGTACTGTGTATATTATCACAAGAATCGGTCAGGTAGACCTGCATTGTGGATCGCCATGAGTTTGCTACAGTCTGATTAAACCCGCTAGTGCTTCGTGTTGCGTTAGCTAGGACCGTCGCAATGAGAGGGGAAAGAATTCCGCTGCCTCTAGAACGAAACCCCTTTATAATTGTAATATTAATGAAGTCGGTCTGGGGACCTGCACTACAGTTAATACGCACTTGGCGGGACTGCACAGCCGCTACCAGAGAATGATCGGTGTTCCGGACGTCTTCGGGATCATTACATGCCGACAAGCTCTAATATGATTGGACATATCTATATCACTGAACTTGTATATAAACAGAAATTGTATGTATGGTATTCATGTTGTTGTTACGAGTTAAGAGTTATTACACTGGTAGCAGAGAATGGAGCCTCAACGACACATAAGCTTGCCGAGCTGTTTTTCCCAAGGAAACTTCGCCGATTGGTTGGAACGCTTCGAGATTTGTGCGGCCGCGAACGCGTGGCAGGAGGATACGATGGCGTTGAAGCTGCCTACGCTGCTGGAAGGAGAAGCTCTCGTCGCGTGGTTGGCGATTCCGGGGAAAACAAGAGGAGATTACTGCGCTACGAAACAAGCCCTAAAGAATGCGTTAAAGCCGACAGAGTTCTCAGCTTTCGCCGAATTTCAATCTCGGAAACTACGCCCCGGAGAGACGGTCCACATGTACGCACATCACCTGAAGCGACTCTTGGATGCTGCTATGCCGGAACTGGACGACGATAGCAAGAGTAAAATACTGTTCCAGCAATTCGTAGCGGGGGTGCCAGACGAATGCAGTCGCATGTTGCGAGCGAACCCGGACATCATTACCATCGATGCCGCGGTTAACAGAGCTAAACTTCTACTAACCATCGCAGTGGAGAAGCCCACCTCGTCGGTTGCCGCAATTACAACGTCGTGTCCTGAAGTGCGAGCCTTGCAAAATAGCGTCAAGTACCTGACAGAGCAAATGTCTGCCTTGATGGGGAAACTTCAAGACCGCACAAGTGCTGCCGTTCAGTCACCTGCCCCTGCTACTGCTCCTGTCAGATGCTACAATTGTAACCGTACTGGACACCTATCACGGAACTGCAGGCAGCCAAGACGCCAGACAGTGTGCTACAACTGCAACCAACCTGGACATGTAGCAAGAAATTGTCAGCACCAGGGAAATGGACTGGGGACGACTACATCAAGGGCTACAGGCCGTCCCGATCGTATCTAGAGGCCCAAGAATTTATTACTGCCGTTTCTAGTGAGCGTGTACCCGTCATTAAAGGGAAACTGGACGATAGCGATGTAAAAATAATGGTAGATTCAGGCTCCTCCGTTTCTTTAGTAGACAAGGCGAATCTCCCTTCGGGGTGTGTAATCTTGAGAAGACAGCAGGCTCTTCGGACAGCGGATGGGCACGGGATGAGGATAGTTGGAATGGTCAGACTCACAGTACACTTGGGAGCTTTTAAAGCGGAACAAGAACTCTTGGTGGCTGAACAGTTATTAATGCCTGTCATTCTGGGAGTGGACTTTCTTTCCAAACATTCCGTCACAGTGGTCTTTGATCGCAGCCTATCATATGTGCGAATCGGAACAGTGGTCGTCCATACAGTTGGCAGGCAGGACGAGGTCAACAGTTGCTATGCTGTCTCTACCAAGCAGAGTGATTCAGAGGAAAAGGATGCGACCGAGGAATGTGCTGTACCCAGATTTGGTGAAGAACCGTCTCACGACATCCCAGTGTGCCCAGTGGAGCTGCAAAATGTGGTCGAGGAGTACAGCTGGCAGCTGTTTTCAACGGTTCCTGGTTTCACAGAGGTAGCCCATCATGCCATCCCCACAGCTAATAACCCTCCAGTCCGCGTTCCTCCACGCCGTATACCAGCTCAGTACAGAGAAGAAATTGAACATCAACTTCAGGAGATGCTGGATAGGAACATTATAAGAGTGAGCAGCAGCCCATGGTTAGCACCGGCGGTATATGTCCCCAAGAAGAATGGAGAACTTCGGTTCTGCATTGATTACAGGGAGCTCAACAAGAGGACGATGAAGGATGCATACCCCCTTCCACTTCCGGATGAAGTACAAGATAGACTGGCTGGAGCTACTGTATTCTCCAAGCTGGATCTGCAATCAGGCTACTGGCAGCTCCCAGTGAAAGAAGAAGATCGTATGAAGACAGCCTTTTGTCCAGGCCCAGGGATGGGACTATATGAGTTTTGCAGGATGCCCTTCGGTGTCACCGGTGGACCCAGTTCTTTTCAGCGTCTAATGGATAAAGTGCTTCATGGCCTTTCCTTTGCCACCAGCTACATTGACGATGTGCTAGTTCACTCCAGTTCCATGGAGCTCCACCAATCTCATCTAAGACAAGTGCTTGATCGCTTGGCAAAGGCAGGATTGACGTTGCGGGGTACGAAGTGTAAGCTTAATTGGACTTGACAAGGTGCAATACTTGGGACATGTGTTCTCTAAAGAGGGTATGACTCCTGATTCTGAGAAGATCACTGTCGTGCAGAAGTGGCCAACACCAACAAATGCCACAGAGGTGCGGCAGTTCCTAGGTCTAGCATCATACTATCGACGATATGTGAACAACTTTGCAGATGTCGCAGCTCCCCTTCACAGTCTCACTCAGAAAGCAGTAGAATTCAGTTGGGATGAGAACTGTCAGCACGCATTTCAGATGTTGAAAGTTGCATTAACGCAAGCCCCTGTCTTAAGCTATCCGTCCTTCAAGAAGGAATTCACGCTGCTGACAGATGCCAGTGCAGTGGGGATAGGAGCAGTGTTGGAGCAGGAAGGCCACCCGATTGCTTATGCCAGTCGCAGTCTAACTCCATCTGAAAGGCAATACAGTGTTATAGAACGGGAGTGCTTGGCTGCTGTTTTTGCGGTCAAACAGTTTAGACATTATTTACTGGGTCGCCCATTCAGTTTACACACGGACCATCAGCCACTACAATGGCTCTCTGCACAGAAGATGGAAGGCAGGTTGTGCAGATGGGCTCTGGCTCTTCAAGAATTTGATTTTGAGATCAAATATAGGCGAGGATCAGCAAACGGCAATGCAGATGCTCTGTCCCGTGTACCTGCAGTAGAAGTAGAAGCCGGTGATACATGCTCTGCTACACTGATAACCCCAGAACTTACCACAGACAGGATCCGAAAGGAACAACAAAAGGACGAGGTACTTCAACAAGTAACCAAACACCTTACATCACGGAATGGTACCTCCAAGCCAAACTGGAAACAATTTCCATTAAAACGCTACCTGCACCTGTTGAAGCAGTTACACATGATTGAGGGTGTTCTTTGTCGCAGGTTTGTTCCGGGTCCATTGGAAGAGGTTATCACTGTTCCTGTGATGCCAACTTCCCTGCAGCTAGAGATTCTTCGCAGCTGTCATGACACCATAAGTGCAGGTCATCAGGGCACTGGAAAGACCCTAGACAGACTGAAGCGGGTGGCCTACTGGGTTGGAATGGCAAAGGCGACAGAGTTGTACTGTAGGAGTTGTGAAGTATGTCAACAATCAAAGCTTCCAATGCCAGTAGCAGTACCTATGACTAACGTCCCAATAGGTCGAGCTTGGCAAATGTTGGCTGTTGATGTTCTGGAAGTTCCAATGTCCAGTCATGGGAATCGATATCTACTAGTCCTTCAAGATTACTTCACCAAGTGGGCTGAAGCAATACCAATGCCTGATCAAACAGCAGAAAGGATAGTAAGAGTACTGATCGAGGTGTTTTCACACTTCGGTATTCCTGAAATCCTTCACTCTGATCAAGGAAGGAACTTTGAGAGCACAATATTGAAGAAAACCTGCTCAGCATTCAGTATAGTCAAGTCACGAACAACTTCATACCATCCACAAGGAGATGGTATGGTGGAACGATTTAACAGAACCTTGTTGCAGCTGTTAAGAGCCTATGTTCAGCAACAGTCTGATTGGGAAAGTCAGCTTCCACTCCTTCTATATGCTTACCGTACAGCTCGCCACACTTCCACTCACCTGAGCCCATTTGTACTACTAATGGGAAGAGAGCCTGTGCTGCCTATCACGCCATCGCTGGGGGGAGAGGAAATGAAAGGTCATGATCCACATAGCTATGAACATACCCTGCAAGTCAGATTGGCTGAGTTAAGAGATCTGGTGGAGTGCCACATCGCACAGGAAGCACAGCGGCAGAAGAAGTCCTACGACAGCTCAACAAAATGCAGAACATTCAATGTTGGGGATGCTGTCTGGCTGCATGTACCAACAGCTGGCAAACTGGAGGCAAAGTGGGAAGGGGTATGGACAGTGAGGAGGGTACTCTCCCCGGTTAATGTTGATATCGAACACACAACAACAGCAAGGACTCGTGTGGTGCATGTAAATAGACTCCAGGCACGAATTGTATGAGAAGAAGTCGAGGCACAGGGTGACAAGTATAAAGAACATGGTGTTGCTGACTGGGAGGCACCTCAAATTGAACATTTGATACTTCCACCACAGCAAGAACAGCCGGCTGCAGTACAGAGACGCTACCCGCAACGTATTAGGCACCCAGTGTTGAGGTACAACTGAAGCTTGGGGTCAAGCTTCAAGAGAGGGTGGGACGAATGTAATATTAATGAAGTCGGTCTGGGGACCTGCACTACAGTTAATACGCACTTGGCGGGACTGCACAGCCGCTACCAGAGAATGATCGGTGTTCCGGACGTCTTCGGGATCATTACATGCCGACAAGCTCTAATATGATTGGACATATCTATATCACTGAACTTGTATATAAACAGAAATTGTATGTATGGTATTCATGTTGTTGTTACGAGTTAAGAGTTATTACATAATAGTAATAGCTATTCGGAATGATTCATTTCCATACATCCCAGCAACACCCAGCAGAACAGTACACACACACACACACACACACACACACACACAACACACACACACACACACAACACACACACACACAACACACACACACATACCTTCCATCTGCAGCCAGCTTGACCACCAGTTTCTTCTCTCGCCTGTGCAGAATGACGCTCTCTTTTTGATCACACACTTTTCTGCACTGCTATGGTATATCTCCCACCAGGGAAATAGAAAGAAGATCACCACTGGTGCACTGTATGACCACTGGTCATGAATAGTGGTGGTCCATAGACTATTTTAGATTGTGTGTAGTATAAGATCCTCGAACAGCCTAAAAACCACCTCCAACACCCCAGCTAGGTACGTATGCCACGGCTGTTACAATTGCATTGAAACGTGGACATTAGGCCCACACCCACTATGAATGTTAATTACCTAGCAACATGACTAATTAACTCCCTAGCAACACATGTAATCCGGAAAGCAGGATTTTTAAAGCACACCTTTCACAATATCTACGATTTGATGGCCCAGCTATGTGCAGCGAAGCATTTGAAACACAATGATACCAATTTCATTGCCTGTCTATTTATTCTAAAAAGAGCCATCCGGTTCAAAGATTAATGGTACAGCGTGGGTACCCACGAATCGCACGGGTTTGTGACAAATCCCGCCTTATTTTTTGTTACTAAAATGTTGTCATAGGAGGTTAAGAGGTTGTTTCAGTTGTTTTTGTTGTCGTTAGGCTCCCACGCGCGCTCGTGAGTAAGTATTTTGTCCGCTGAATATGTCAAACTGCGCCGCCATTTGGATTTAATATTCATGTTTTAATCTTTTTCCTTGTCCTTGTCACTGGCTGCGGTACTGCAGTTGATCCTTATGGGGTGGGACATTGAAGTAGTGCTCCTTCATTATGCTTTTTAGCTTTAGTTTAAATTTTGCATGAATTGATTCAGCTCCCTGCTCTCCCATTAAGCCACAGCCTGCTTGGTGTGTTGACATCCATGCACTTCACCATGTGATCCTTCAGGAGATGCATTTTTACAGTTCTTTTCATACCCCCAAATGTGCTGTCCTACCCCAGCTTGCTTCAACCACCTGTAAGGAAGTTAAGGGAAAGTTATGGTTATGTACGCACATACTCCTTTAATTTGCTGCTGCATGGATGTGGCTAACCTGTTAAGAATCCACGGGATTCCAAGCATGGATTTGATGGCAAGTCTTAGCTTGCTTCAGTGGAATGTTAATGCATCATGGAGTAACTTTTCTTTCCTTTCCTCACTCAGTTCATCCTCAAACAAGATATCAGCATCCTCAGCACCAGCACTCAGCATGGATCGTGTCATCTGAAGCTCATGAACATAGCACTTGTGGTGAGCTCAGAGAGTGGTGCTCATGGTGTGGATATGCAAACCATCTTCAAAGGTTGTATATGACAGATCAGTGTTAAATTTCATTTACACTTACTGTCCCTCCTGTTGGAATCTGCATGCAGTTCTTATTAGCATTTAGCATCTGGTGCATGCAAGACTTCACTAACAAGTTGCATTTCCTGTCCGTAGTGCCGTAACAATGTGAGGCGTAGCTGATTGCTTTCATGCTGCTCTTGCATGTGCCACATGCCACCATAACATTTTGCAGGAGTTGCTGAATCAAGCTAGAAGTGGAATTGACATCCTTGCACTCCAAGGGTGCAGTGGAGTGACAGCAGGGACAGCATGCGGCTGCAGATAGCTATATAGGTGGATCCATTTCACCAGTCAAGTGGCACATACTAGCCTGTCACATGGGGAACACACCCAGACAGATAGAGCATTCCAACTCATTAAAGAGAGTGTCTGGGTGGATTTAGCTGCTGGCTGTATGAGGGGGGGGGGGGGGGGGGGGGGGGGGGGGGGCGATCTTTATTATTGGTGGCAATGGCTCCACAATTTCAGCATGCAAGACTGTTTCCAGAATATGACCTGTATTTGGGCCATCTATCCTTATAGACAGGCATACAACCTTGGAGTGCATGTGGTAAAAAGTTATATGACAATTGCTAGATCTATCCATACCTTGCACCCATCTGAACCAATCAGTAAGTACTTGTATGTGCGCTTCTCCTTTTGCGCTGCAATCTTCCTCCTTAACACCAATTGGCACTTGCTGCAGAACATTGGTGGGTGGATCTCAGGGCAGTCTTTGGATACGTCAAAGTGGAAGCAATTTCTCAGTGAAGCTTGTGCACTTGTATGCACGCGTGTGGCGTTCTAGCTTAGCAGATAATACCGCCTGCTTCCTCACCCTTTGTTTAGCTTGCACCCACAGACCCAGCATAGGTCTTCCAATTTACAGCTACTACACGCGGTATTCATTAGAAACAGTTTGTGGTTTGTTTCGTTGTACGGCCTATATAGGGCGCGTGGGAGCCTGTAGTATTCATAGCATGACTAACCATTCTTTGAACTTCACTTCTTACCTTTTAATATGGAGTTTATAAGGCGGGATTTGGAGAAAAGTAGCAACCAAATCGTCGAATTTTAGACAGGCAAATAAGTATCGCGATGCGCAACTGTTAGTGTATATTGAGCCGATGTGCTTTTCCTTGCGCATACGCAGTATGGGATTAGTAAGTGGTTGTTTTATAGCTAGCATCGATAGGATTTTGCATTACTGTAACGGGCTTTGCATAAACTGCCTCCTTTAGATGTTAGTTTTATAATGAGCTTATTGTACGCCATATTTGTCAATACCGTAATTCGGTTTATTCAATCTAATTACAAAACCTATTGTCACGGACGAAACAGCCGTGATGCAGGTAGAAATCGGATGCGCGCTATAATTAGAACTTACATGTACTTCAAAATGAGTTAACTACTGCTGTCATCGTTTTTCAAACACTAGCTGGAAACAACGACATTTATATTACAAGAAACACAATAAAAGAACCCTTACTTTGTAATCCGACTGAAAAAAAACAGATCTTTGCGTCTCTGTCAAAGTAGTGGTGGCGTACACGAGCGCGACCGATACAAAACCAGCGATCGACCAAACAATAGCATGAAAATATGCCAGGGAGTGTACACAAATGATAGAATGTAACTTGCAGACACACACTTCGCTTTATTCTTCTCCTGCATGTAGCTCAAACACCATTCCAGAACCTAGAGGCTATGTAATTGCGGATAATTAATTCGGAAATGTTCATTGGTATAGCTGAGCACGACTTGATTCAGTGAAGTGATCTTTGAGTCAATGTCTTTTACCGACGCGTGATAGAAATATTATGGCTATCAAATCAATGCGTGGGTAAACGGTAAAAAGTAAACACGCATGTGATACTATATGTATATGCGTTCAATAATAAAGTATCACAATAAGTATCGTCACTCTTGCACTAGCGTCACTTTATAGTGTCATAAATTCAACCAATAGTTTGTCACTAAATTCCACAGAATGAAGGTCACTCTTCAGATATTCTTGCGCTCGCTTCACTCCAGAGGAGTGAACTGGAGTGAAGCGAGCGCAAAAGTGAAGGGCACTCATTATTTTTTTAAAGTGTACTATGTGACGCAGGTATGAATAGATTTGTACACAAAACTTTATGAGGCCACTTTTGAGAACCCCACTTAAAAATCTGGGAATTATTCAATAATTCACTCATTGAGTTTAACTCTTTGGACGCCATGTATGCAATCGAGTTCATGTATGTACGCATATACATCGTTATAGACTTTACATGCACAGTGTAAGTTGATCACAAAAGCTTCATGATGCATGCAAATGCTTGTTGCACTTATAACCATATAAATACATGTGCATGTGACATGCTTGGTTCTCGTACATGTACATGTATACTGTAAATTCTTCTCAAGAACCCATTATTCAGATGACTTCACTCATGCATCACTCCAGTACTCCCAGAACAGGAATGTGTAAACCAAATCAGTGTAGTACATTATGTTTAAAATGCCAATTCACTCCTCCGGGCCATTTGCCAGTTCATAATCTGTATATGGGTTGTTACAACCATATATACAAGCTAGGTAATAATGGACACACTAGATGTGCCCCGCATGGGTTGACACGTTTTATATTACTATGGCATCTATGTAGTTATACTTGCATGTCAGCATATTGACTTGCATGTATGTACATGTACATGTACTATGATGATACTCAAAGCGATTTTAATAATCAACACAACAGATAGTTATGGTCATGTGAGAATGCATGTATATATTCTGAGCACATTTCAGAAACATAAAAAAGATGTGTTATATTATTATAATCCATCCCGTAGATGTAAGATTTCCTTTACTTCCGCACAGGAACTGTAACAGTTGGCGTTTGTAGACATTTTTCCGTACACAATTATATTATAACGCGTGACGTTAATTCAATTGCATGACATGATTAAATTGACTGCATAGTACAGTGTACACGTACATGTGCAGTAGTTCACAACAGTGAATATCACACCTGTATACACTGACCGAGGGGGGGGGGACCGTATATATGGACAGTTAATTGATGTATAATACAGAACCCAATTATGTCTTAGTTCAAAAATAACTCTATTACTGGTATGAGAACATTGGTGGAACGTACACTGTATGGCAAAGGCACGCAACGGTTGTGTAAAACGAAGGGAACATGGTTGAGGAAAATTCATTTTCCTTACTTCATCCCTTTGTTACTCCCTTCAAATCCTATATCCCAAACTTCCGTGTAAGTATACAATGTTTTTATTTAATAGTTTTCCTAATTTTAATTTTATTCCTCCATGGTAGCTGTCTCTGCAATGAAAGGATGCACAAGTTTTGCATGCATGCCTAACTTGTGCTTTTGTGGAATAAGCAATTATTTTATTTTTAGATTAGCTGCATGCCTTCGACAAGCAGGTCTGACAAACCTTCATAGAGGGCCAATTAACAACTGGCAGTGTGGCACCAGGCCCAGTTGAGTTTAAGCAGAGCTGGTCTGGGTGGCACCAGGTTTAAGCAGAGCTGGTCTGGGTGGCACCAGGTTTAAGCAGAGCTGGTCTGGGTGGCACCAGGTTTAAGCAGAGCTGGTCTGGGTGGCACCAGGTTTAAGCAGAGCTGGTCTGGGTGGCACCAGGTTTAAGCAGAGCTGGTCTGGGTGGCACCAGGCCTAGTTGAGTGTAAGCAGAGCTGGTCTGGGAACTATTCACCCCCCACATCACTCTAATGCCGCTGCATCTATGATCTCTGCATGCCTTGCTTCACCTTCAGACCATTAACTGGTTATTGCTGTCATTTCCTACAATATATGTGTACCCCCCTCATGCACCCACCCACCCCCCCCCCTCCCTTTGAGTGCAGTTGACGTTGAGAGCATTGCCTCTTCTCCTTGTTGGGATTACAGTCTATTGGCCACGTTAGAAAATGTTCAATTCCCTTCCTCCTCTTTCAGAGCTCTCCTTTTGCAAGGTTTGTCTTCAGTCGTTGTCATCTCCCCATGCCCTCTTCATGGCTCTATGCATTTCATTCCATCTCCAGACCTGCATGGTCTGAGTGTGGATGAGTACCAAATAACCATCCTTTGGTGGGCTCCCTACCCTGTGCATTGTGTACAGAGCACCCTTTGGATCCCCTATAGGACATCATGCATTAATGTGTTAGTATTGTGGTGACGCTGTATCCAGGCACAACACTCTCAATATCAAGAGATGTGGTACTCCAAATCTGCTATGGCAGAAGTTGGTGGACATGAGTTCAGGCAAGCACTTCTCATGCAGTTGTGGCATCATGGTATTTAACTGGCTTTGTGTCAAACTGCTGTTGAATAGCAGTTATTATTTACCTGGCCATCCAGAACGAACAGTTTGAGAATATGCATGCAACAGGTCATCATCCTGAGGTGATCTCTCAGAGCTACACTGATCATGAGGTTGTACATGTAGCTATACCATGCACTTATGTCCGCTATGGTTGGCTATATGATCTCAATTCTAGCTCCACCACAACAATGTACTTCCTGCATGCAAGCCATGTATCTACGGCTAGAGATTATTCCCCGGATGACACTATAGCATGACATCATACTGCACAGCACTTATAATTAACGAAGATCGCAAAGGCGTCATACATGTAGGTGTACGTGTTTATCCTCCTTTTAGTAATACTAATATACTGTTCCTAACTTTGGCTGAGGTCTGGTGGGAGTATCTCCTTAGCTGTGGATGTGTACGGACTCGCGTGATTGGAGGGTCCGAATACACTAAAGTGGTTGCAGGAGTATAGGCACTGTAACACACACGCACGCACACGCACGCACATGCACACGCACATGCACACGCACACACACGCACACACACGCACATGCACACACACATACACACACACACGCACACACACACATGCAACACACAACCTATTAGGGGTAGTACCCTAACAGTACACGAATATGTGCTATAGTTGCGGTGGGACATAGCTGAGGATTCCAATACTATAGTTGGCGCGTATACTCAGATATCGAGGACCGAAAATACTGCACGGGTCCTCGACGATACATGCATGCCTCAGAGCTTTTATCCCATTAACGCAGGATAATTACAGCGTTAAGTATTTAATGTATCTTCGAGATAAATAAGGTGGATATTCATACGATTTTAAATTACGTCAAAATTGCAACTATGGATGTATTTTATACAACGAATTTCTACGCAATTACAACTGTTGTACCAAGGAATGCAATGCTTGTATCCTATGCACTGTGATGTAATTTTACCACAAATTTCTACTGTTGTAATCAACAATTACAATGTTCAAAGCATCACGCCCAACAAGTGTATTTAATGGAGTCGGCTTCTGCCCCCTCGTACCCAATCCTTTAGATCAATGAATAATTAAACCATGGTACATGTAAGGTCACAAGACAATGTCATCAACAGTTAATCCAGCACATTTCTTCACTGTAACCACGGCCATCCTCCACCAGTCGGTTTCCCAGATGTATCAGTATGGCTCGTAATGAAGCAGACTTCCCGAGGCATTCCATGGTTGTCTAACCCTCAACAAGACCTGACATAGGGCCTTGCTGTGTGGCCGTTAGACCACCACCTGTCAGCAACCAATGCCGCATCGTCATCATCCTATGCATTCGATGCCTTTAAAAAAAGGACAGTTAAAAATAATAGTTGGTATGAAGGTATGTACATGTAGTACGATTTATTGCTGCAGAAGAATTGTTTATTCATCTGAATGTTTTTAGCACGGAGCAGCTCTAATTCGCTTCTGCCATCTACTAGCTCCTAATTAATATGCAGTGGTGACAATTTAGATCCATGTTAATCATTTTACCTCTTCAGATGAATGCACTTCAGTGGTTGCTGTCCTGGGTAGGATCCCACTGGTGGGACTACCAGAAATCTGCAATGTATGTAGATCAAGCAGATAGAAAGTTTAAGAGAATTACGGTAAAACAACCTGCGGACTTCCACAAGGGTGAGATGATAATGCCTATAGGAAACAAGTTGTGTGATAAATGCATGGGTATACATCCCTTTACAATACCTCTTTTTGACAACTGCACTCTACACATGCTTCTGGATGGGCGAGTTGGTGTTTTTGCCAATGGCATTGTAGGGTTAGGTGGCCTGCCAGAGGGACGGATAGGTGGTGGTGTCCTAATAAGCCAGTTGATCCCAATGACAAGATATTCAGTGAAATTTTTATACAACACTTGCTTGGAAATAGCGGTGCTAAGTCTCCGCTCAGCTTGACTTGATATGAACTGTCAAAGCAAACCTTTTTACAACATTTTGAAGCACGCAAGTATACCTATGGCTCAGAATCATCATTATCAGGACAATTTGACAGTGACACCTGTTACGAACTAAGTAAATAAAGACATTTTCACAATTTTAAATCAAATACCTCAACAGAAGATCAGATTGGAGTGTGCTGTAAGTGAGCTAACTCAACAGAAGATGTGCCATGGCTTGGAGTATGCTGTAAGTTAGATAATCTCACAGTTATAAATGTAAGACTAACTTGTGACATACATCTATTTCAAAATGGTCTTCATGTGGTACAGATGTCTCATTCCCGGCCCTTGGAATGTAAGACACACTAAACCAAAAATGAGATAAAATGCAATGGTGATCTAAATACACATATACCCGTTTTTGATTATTGAAGACCACTCTAACTTGATCGGATGCCTTCTATTGATCAAGTACCACCAGCCCTGTCTTGTCCTCCATTATAAAAGTATCAAAAAATGCTGCAACTTCAGGATGTGCTGTAATTTCCTGTCGCAGAGCTTGGTTTGCCATGGCTTCACTATGACTGGTTCCCATGCTGGTAGAAAGGCTTCCCGTACCTTCAAACTGGTGGAGAAAATTATTTAATATGCTACAATTAAATATCAAAACCTTTGTTTGAGAAACAATCTTCCGTATGGTAGTATTCATGTGGTTCCATTGTGAAAGGGCCCTCCGTGCTATCAAAGATGTTTTTGCCTTCTCCTGAACTGAGTTGCCTCTTGAATTGGTCAGAGAAACCATGCCACCTGGATTTAGATACAGAATGCCTTCACACGTTTTATATGATACGCAGACAGGAACGCGAGCTAATACGCAACGCTTTTCATTTCCTATGCTATATAAACGCTAGTACCTTTATGACTTCGCTCATCAGAAATAGCATTGCAACTGGCGAAAACATCCGAATTAAATGCTGGTTGCTGGCTACCGGTATTCTGCTGGCTGTTCTTTTCCAAATCCGAGCGGTTCAGAACGACTTCATAGACCCTCGATTCTGACTGCTGACAGTGCATGTATCCGGTGAGCAAACTCAAAACAAGAAGTTGTGAATTTTCCTTCTTTGTCGCTCTCAAACTCGTGACTGAACATTCAAATAAATATTATTGTGTAATGAAATTAAATATCGTCGGGTGTGATTTCCTACGGATTAGTATTATTCTATAGTGCAAGGTTAATCCCCAGGAAATCACGAAGGAAATCACTCTCAATTGTGTTTGCACTCATTTAATTTTTTATCATGCTATACTATTCACTTGAATGTTCAGTCGTCGTTACTATAAAAGTTCCGTCGTTCTGTCGTGCTTTGTCTTTACATCATTGCTCTGGTGACGACTACGAAGACATCAATATCGAGAAATCGCCCATACATCGGTGGTCATCTTGCATTTTATTTCAAATTGAATTCTAAATTATCTCATAACATTCTAAAAATTGATTTAAATGTATGCTGTTATTCTCACTGCAATACAGTTAAGCAATGTTATACGAAAATCAAGGCAAGAATCTAATTACTACCGCATCTAATTATAAAATCAGCTTCGTTTATTAATGCATTTTCGGATTGAATAACTACACACATGATCACGTGCAGTAATGGCCAGACTGGAGTTTCTGCTACGTAAAACGTTCGGATGGAGATTCTGCTACGTAAAACGTTATGTTGCCACAAGTTACGAAGTGCATATGCATACGCTCTAGCTCATTGATACTAAGGCTATTGTAATCCGTTTCACCACAGATAGTTTCTATGCGTAAAAACGCTCAAACTACTATACAAAGCTTATGCTTATCCCGATGCGCCTTTGAGTATATACATATATAGCTGGGCACTAGCCAATGAATTTATACCTCCCACGTGCACCCCCCTCGAAACTCACCACTGCGCACACGCGCGCGCGCGCGCGCCAGTGCCTAGCCTCGTCCCCAGGCCCTATTCTTATATTAAAGTTAGCGGGGACAAAAAATAGGGCCTGGTAGCGATTGGCAAGGTCTTGGTGCGCATGCGCTAGCCATTCTCCAGAATCTGGAGAATCGTGCACTGTTGTAATTTGGTTTGTAATCCTTTCCGTATATTAATTCGGTTCTCCGCGTAAGCTTTACCTCGTTCCAGACCGTCGTATATGCGTCGCCCGTGGATTTGCGTAGCGCTCCATTTCGAAATATAACAAAATCAATGCTAAGAAATGGAGACAAGGAAAGAGTCAAGGTCTTGCAGGATTTGTGGCAGTGTTGTGCCTCCCACACATTTCGTAGCACTCTTTTCTACAAAATCTTTGAATTCAGGTCTTGCAGAAAGGCTCAGCAAGGTTGCTGATGTCCCAGTGGCTCCAGATGATGGTTTGACTAAGTTCATCTGCGGGATCTGCAATAGGAAACAGAGTCATTTATAAGAACAGCCAAGGCTAGTTATGTGAAGAATAAAGCCTCACCCTCTGGCTCTGGCACTAGTGATACCATGGGTTCACAAGCCCAGATCACACGAAAAAGAACCAAGGACACCAGTGGCCCTGAGGCATCTCCTCACACTAGCCAGTGTAGACCTGTGGCCAAGCGTCTGACTCCTGAGCGCCCTGGAAGAAGACTTACTTATCCTGATTGCCATAACTGTAAGGGAAATATAAAACATAATGTATCACACTTGATTTATATATGCTTACACAGCACAGACTGATAATTGCACTGAGCCACTGAGTGACAGTATCAATGATCAGGTACCAGGTACTACAGATGGCCCAGGAGACCAAGAGCTACATGTGATTGGTGCCCCAAATGTATCTCAGAATTCTGCTGACACAATGAAACAACCTCCCCTGTCTAGCTTTTCAATTATGTACTCCCTCATTCTCACAGTTACTGTAGCAGTAGTTGCAAGCATTGGAACACCAGGTGGCATAAAAGCCCTTAGGTCTTTCAGTGCACCAAATGAAGGGCGAAAGTCTTTGCTCCTGTATAGTGGAAACATTGAATTATTTTTTATTTTTACTCAAGCTACTTACCACTTGAAGACACAGTGTGCTTCATCAACAGCTACTGCCACAATGCTAACTGACAGAGGAGGACAGACAAGAAATTGTCTCCACAAGGAATCTGTACCAAGAATGGCCTCAGGAGCACTGTACAGGAGCTGAAAATGACCAAGAGACACTTGTCTCTCACTGGCATTTAGTTCCTTGTCCACATCTGCACAAATAAGAAGAAAACCTCAATGACACATTGGCATCTAGATCTGGTTTTTTAAACATAGGAATACTTACCCTTGTTTCCAGAGAGTATTGCAGCATTAACACCTCTCTTCTGTAGACCAGAGACTTGGTCGACCATCTGGGAAACTAGTGGAGAAATCACTAGGACTGAGCTACGTTGATCTTGTGGAGCAGTGTTGCGCTTCAGTTTGAAGTCGAACATGAACGGTAAGAGTTGGTAGCAAATTGACTTCCCGTACCCAGTAGGAAACCAAGCGAACACATCCCGACCATTGTACAGATGGAAAGGAGCTTCCTCCTGCTTGGCCTTGAGTACTAGGCTTTCCTGGTGAACACAACTTAGAGAATAAGCTACCGCTTCACGGAACTCAGCTGAATACGCCATCACTCGTCGATCAGACTAGTAAGATACGGAAATGAGCAAACCAAATTACGACAGTGCACGATTCTCCAGATTCTGGAGAATGGCTAGCGCATGCGCACCAAGACCTTGCCAATCGCTACCAGGCCCTATTTTTTGTCCCCGCTAACTTTAATATAAAAATAGGGCCTGGGGACGAGGCCAGCCATGCCATAACTCCATAGTCTCGTACCCAGACCCTTATTCCCACAGCTGCGGATGAATTACATCACCGCTAACGTAGCGGTGATGTAATCCATCCGCAGCTGTGGGATTAAGGGTCTGGGTACGAGACTAATACCTCCATCTGTTGATTCATCGATGTTAACTAGGGTAGGTGTGGGTAAGGTCCCTCCAAATGTGGGGGCATCACCGCATACACACAGAAGTACATATTAGAGCCACTGGTTATGAACTTCCAAATACCTTCCCCAAAAGCATGAGTATATTGATTATAAATTGAGTTTGAGTGTTCATGTGTGTGGAGATCAGGGGAGTGACAAGCGTGGGGAAAGACAGGTGTAGGTATCTAGGTGATATGGAGAGAAGTTGGGGAACTTTGATTCACATCTCTGATCAATCACCTCAAGTATATTCTGGCCTTTAATACAACTTCTACAACAATCTGCACATCTGTCGCATCTGACTTCCTGCTGTGATCAGTTGCCTCTGGATGGATGCCTGTCTGTCTCTCAAAACCAAGAGCAAGCCTCTCAAGGGAGGACACTGCTCTTGCAGCACGAGTGCTAGCGCTCCCATGTTTGCTATTAATTGTTTGTAAAGCCTGTTTACATGCTCATTGTGGAGATAACAAGGCAGGTTGCGCCCTTTGCCACCATGGGTATTCACAAATCTTCCCCAGTTAGCTGGTGCACAAGGTTAGGCTGAAGAGTAGCAAATTGGAATTGTAGTCGAAGAGCCTAGAGTGCATACTTAGTCTTCCTTTCTGCATGAAGTGAAGCATACACAACTTCCAACATCTGATGACACGTTCGCCATCTCCTTCCTTACAGGCATCAGTGAAAAGGTGTACTAAAGCTGCAAAATGGCATAGAACACGTGCATGCATAGCTCAGTAGAAATACTTTACTTGTATACGCGTTGTGTATTTCTAAATGGAGCGCAATGAAAATCTACGGGACACACATGGAGACGAGGAAAAGCCAGCGCTGGGAACGAGGAGTATACGGAATCCATGTTTCCAAAATAAACTACAAAAGTATACGATTACCACTTTTCTTGGTAATGGCTAGCGCATGCACGCTAGGACCCTGGCAGTGTCTGCAGGCCCTATTTTTCGCCCCCGTAACTTTAATATAATAATAGAGCCTGGGGACGAGGCTAACCTGGAGGTGGACCCCATGAGGATGATATTAGGAAAGGAGGGGGGTGGGTGTTTGATGGGATCAGATGAGCAGCCAAGTGTACAAAAGTGGACAATTACAGACTGCCATCACCCACACACCCATGTCCAGGTAGGCGTGTGAGATGAAGGGAGACAGCTGGGCCCTGGATTCCAAGCAACCTAGGATCAAGTCGCGGTCCTTCTGCCCTCTACCCTTCCATTCCTTCTCAGCCTTCTCAATATTTGCATTGTAGATGTCACGCAATGCCTTGGCCTTGAGGTGTTGGTTGTAGTTGTCATTTGCTGTTTTGCGCTGCCCATCAGAAAGACTGTGCCTCAATGTGACATTATACATTTGTGTGCGCACACACACACACTCGCGCGCGCGTGCACACACACACACACACACACACACACACACACACACACACACACACACACACACACACACACACACACACACACACACACACACACACACATACACACACACACACACACACACACACACACACACAACTCAGTGACACAACACTTGGGTAGTATATGCATGTGCGTAATCTAGCTTTCATGCATACGCAAACACTAGTCTAAGGACCCGACTAAGTCAGGGACGTAGGAATAGGTCCGGCAAGTCCGGCTTTCGCCGGACCACTTTTCTTTTCCCCAGCACTTTTTTTTTTTTAAATCTGCGTTATTTCGTTTAGTTAACATCGCAGTTGCGGATTGATTACAACTCCGCTATTCACGTAACAGTGATGTAATCCATCTGTGAAAAGCTGTAATGAATTCGCAGCTGCGAATGTTTGGGTCTGGGAACAAAGCTTACTATCCCGTTGTAATAATAACCGGTTTTATCATTGGTGCGCAGTGACCAAAATATAAATGCGTTACTAGACAAGTAACTATTATTTTGTGTGCGTCATTTAGAAAGCTATCATTTTGCAAGCGATTAACCGATTCCTCAGTGATTCCTATCTACTGCGCCGATTCTGACATTACCATTGGCTCGGACCCGATAATCATATGGCAACTTGTTCTACAAGCTATTCTGAGGGTTCACCTTCTCAAAGTGAAACTCGTGTACATGTATCCAATCGACTTCACCAGCCGGCATTGGGTTTCAAGTTCCCGAAGCGTTCATTTGGCGTTAAAAAGGAAGCTTCAAGCCACAGTGGTTTGCAAAGTGGCCTTTTCTACACTACGATTAGGCAAAGGACGCAGTATTCTGCCATACATGTATTGAGCCTGCAAGCTTAAATGTGTTACTGCAAAACAACCAGAGCCAGTGTTTGTAAGTACATGCATCCAGTACTTTTTGCATGCACTTGTATGCAATATACATGTTGTATAGCATTCAATTAGTAAGAAGCAAAAGGCTCTACCTGTAGGTATCACTTAGATAATGTACATGTTCTTGAATAGAAGAGCGAGCACACAGTAGAGACAGCTTTGCAATGTAAGAATTTAAGACACTGCCGCTTGTTCCGCCATTATCTCTGCACGCACGATCGTGTTTTTATTGTAGCAAAGCCCTCACGTGACCTCGTTGCCAACAAGATGATGTTGTTTTATGTTGCAGTATCTAATTAACGCGCTGAATTAATACAGATCCACAATCGCAAGTGCACGTGATCCATGTGGGCATAACATTATCGCATAAACAAATACGTATCCGTAAAAATACGGTCTTAAATTATTGCGCCCAAAACAACTTGAGGCAAGAAAACAGTGGGATCTAAAAATATTTTGACTACTGTAAAAAATTATGAAGTACATTACCTTTAATTTCGTTTAATTTAAGTGCGACCTAATCACTATCTTATTTGAGCTAAGAATTATGAGCGATTGAATACATTAATTAGGTATGGAAAAAAACATTTTGTATACATCTCTATGGAAAGTGTTATTAAAAGGCAAGAAATATTTCATTGTAAAGAGATAGTTTTTTTCTACTGATAATCAAGATCTTATTATTCTGAAGCAAAATTGACTGCGACCTAAGGTGGGCGGATTGTAGTTAAGGCATTAATAATCAATGTGTTAAAAATCCATATATTTTCTATGGAAGTTATACGGGAGTATACGCGAATATGCAAACCGCAACAATTGTCAATTCCTTTTGACCGGGCATTTCTCCATATGTGTTTGAGGAGGAAACGCGTCTTCTCAAGACAGAGATGTCGGTGGAAGCAGCCAAGCGGCAACGCCTTCGGGATCTGGACTGCTTCATCATGGATAATTCCATTCGCGAAAGTACCGTCGGTGAACTCAGAGGTCACACGCAATCTTCAATGAGGTGAAGAAGTGCGGGTTTAGAATACATGAGTGATTTCAGGTATTTGCTGCATGCAGTGCAGAGCCATTTATAATGACTGGATTCAATGCAATCATCATCAGCAGATGAAATCGCTATTCTTTTTTTGCGGTAATGTCTAACAGCTATTGGACTGCATGCTTCATCACTTCTGCTACAAGTCTGGAATACTGATGAATCTGAGAAATGAAAAACCGGACTTTTTCTCGAATAGTATGGCTTCAGTCGGCACACATTCACTACTTTCTTGATGCCTTTCCAGTTGAAGGATTCAGTAGCTTGTAAACACCCTTACCAACTGACTCTTGAACTTTGTACGGTCCAAGCCAACGCTGCTGCTATTTACCACCTGACTTTCCATCACGCTGAGAATTCCTAAGTAACACCATGGACCCAACATCAAGAGCCTGTTGATAAAAAAAATCTAATTCATTTTTATTTATACACTTAGGATCTTACCTTGCCTTTGCAATGCTTTTAATCATAATCTCTCTTGTAACGCTGTTGTGCAGATAAAATATTGTCATAGGCCTTCTGGTACAGTGTCTTTTCACGTCTGTCATTTTGTTCATTGCAGTCTCCAAATCATTACTATCACTGTCTTCAACAAGAGAACTGCTGCACACTGTTCTTCTGTTTCTATGTGTAGTATTGCTCTCCTAAAGAGATTGAAATATAGTAAAAGTATTAACTCGTGAATGTGTTTTCCTTACCGACCAAACATTGTTTCAAATGGTGGAACACCTGTTGATTTATGTACCGATGTCCGGTATGCAAAAAGTACTCCTTCCAAAAATATGTCCCAGTTGTCCAGTTCTTTATTGACGAGTTTTACCAAAGATCTTTGCAGTGTTTGGTTGTACTTTTCTATTAAACCAGTGGTTTGGAGGTGATAAGCAGATGACATTTTGTGATGAACTTTGGTAAGTTTGAAGAGCTTCTTGCACACAAAGTTCACAAATTCTCTCCCTTGATCACTGATTATGACCTTTGGTGCCCCAAATCTAAATTAAAGATAAGCACAAAATATTGATGCATCAAAATGATTATTAAAACAGACCTGTTAGAATAAAGTGCACAGTACAGTACTATAAATCTCTTTATTGTTAAAGTACAATGTATAGTGTACCTGCAAATGACCTTGTTCAAGAAAATGGCAACACTGTTTGCACTCTTATCCTTTATAGCCTCTGCTTCTGGCCATTTAGAGAAATAGTCCATCAAAGTAACAATATACTTATTTCCCTGAGCAGTTACTGTGAGAGGTCCGATTAGATCGATGCCAACCTATGGAAATGCATCATTCAAGATACTGTTATTAGGAAATCAACAGTTATATACCTGGTACCAAACTTTTGATTTCACAGGAATTGGATGGAGTGCTGCATCAGTTACTTATTCAGACTACATCAATTCCCTTTGCATAGGAGTATTTTTGGGTTGCTCTACTGCTTGTTACGTCCTTACCATAAGATTGGAGGTCTCGAACTTGTGTACATCCTGTATGGTAAGGATGTAACAAGCAGTAGAGCGACCCAAAAATACTCCTATGCAAAGGGAAATGATGTAGTCTGAATGAGTAACTTGAAATAAGTTGTTGACATCGTTCGTCTAAACACTAAAAGGTACACAAAATTCGAGAAAGCTATAGGGATATGGTGACCCCCCCCCCCCCCCCATCATTCTCCATCTATCCACTCATACATGTAGCACTGCATACACATGCAGAGTAAGATGTTTGGTTTACGACTAATTACTATGGTCCTATTGTAACGGACAAAGGCAAGCTTCCTACTTTTAATTTATCCAGGTAAAGCCTGCAACAGTTGAGTTCAGTTGTTTAGTTTAACTCGCGAATTAAATCGCTTTGTGACAAGCTTTGGGATAAGGACTATGAAGCACATGCCACATATATAGAAACGCAATTACATTGTAAAGTTACACAGTTAATGTCAGTTCCATTTTGCATAATGATTTGATGTATATGTATTTGTAAGATACATGTATATTGCTTCTTGAATGCTGTTGACGACATTTTGTAATAGGAGCATGTTTCAATCACTTATGCTTTCCTACAGAATCATAGCATACACAAATATTGATGTCAGCAGTGTATTAATCTTGCATGCATGGTTGTCTTCGCTCATTGATTCATATAATCTTCCTTCAAGTACGATGAAAATTGATCAGCATTGTGAGACATACTGTATAGTGTATAGGTCGCTATCAATGCAAGCAGTTCAGTATGGTCTTCCTGCGATTCAGTGATTAATAAAGCCCACTAGTGCTCTAGAAAAACAGTTATCATCAACCTCATTACGATATGGACACAAACTTGGTATTGGCTTGATACCCAACCTTCCGCCAAAAGGTCGGGCTATACTTACATGTATTATAAGTGAAGGAGCTAGGGCACACCTCACGTGGAAAATCCACATGTACTTTAATATTCGCTGCTCACGCGGACAAACAACATCACTACATGTCAGTACCCTTCGTCGTTGACGCGGACGAACCACATGTACCTTTCGTCGGAAGTTACGCGTTTCAAGCTTTTCCATCCCCTTTTTCCATCAGATCTTGTCCGTCAAAATTCTATATATGTCATCAAAGCTTTCCATCATTTTGACAATTATGTGTGCGCAACCTCGTGGCTAAATTCTAGCGCATGTAAAATACTGGAAGGGGTCTCCCTATCCCACCCCCCGTCACTGTATCCTAGTATAGAGTGACCGGGGGTCAGTGTATCCGGGGGGTCACCCAATCCCCCGCCATCGGGTGTGTTAAAGGTCCACTAAGGTCTATACCCCGTGCATACCAGAATCGGCCTGAAGTACAAATCATACAATCATCATAAAAAAACTATAGCGAACGTGTGGATTATAATATTGCACTGCCAACTAATTACATGCAAAATTCTCTGTGTAGCAGAGATTTATATTTTGCCGTGACAGACATACATGTACATGTACACACATCAGAGTATGAATTGGTAATAAAACTGTTATCAACTCTGTGACCGCGCCACCCGCGCCACTTATATTAATTGTATACACTTCAGAGAGAGTGTTTCAACACACACAGGTCGTATACATAGGCAGAGAAATACACACATTAGATCTGTCTGACAAATAAAGTGCCTCCCCAGCGCAGAGGCTACAGCATCCCACAGGGCGTTGTACATGTAGCAATATAGGTCCACAAAGAGGAAGTTCTCTAATACATGTAAATGTAATTAACAGTTCAGTCAAACTGTTATACCCAGCAATGCCTAGACTCGTACGCAGACCCAACATTACGCAGCTGCGGGTGGATTACATCACCGCTACGCGTACTGGTATGAGACTAAGAAGTACCCGTTATGTACTTGCCTTAATTAAATGCAGTAGCTAGTAGACGCCTGGATATTTAGCCGTATTTGGCCCACGCCAAATATGAATTTCAATATTTAGTGAGAACAACTGACTAAAACGTAATAGAACAAATCATCATTATCAGTATAAATATTATATCAAATTGTACTCAGTGTTGTATCTACTACAAGTAAATAAAAACATTCTCTACGAGAAAGTTGGTGGGATATAGGATTTGAAGGCAATTGGTGGTGTAAAAAGCAAGGAAGCAAGGTCTTATCAGAAGGGAAAATGTAATAGTCCTATATTTAGCACATTTCTAGGGCGTATGTTGTTTGTGTGCTAAATATAGGACTATTACATTTTCCCTTCTGATAAGACCTTGTTTCCTTGCTTTTTACACCACCAATTGCCTTCAAATCCTATATCCCACCAACTTTCTCGTAGAGAATGTTTTTATTTACTTTTTTTCTTAATTTTTTTTTCACACCCAATGTCTAATTATACAAGACATAGGCTGATAGTCGATTGTGTATCAGAGTATAACATCGATTATTTATATAAAAGCGAGTCCTCCATCCGATTCTGAAGCTAGCGGTGAAATTTTGATCGCTTAAAAGTGTTCCTGTCCCGAGTTATGCGTTGCCAAGAAGGAGGAGAAGAAGACGACCCGCCCCTTGTTCCGAGACTGGGTACGAGAACGGGCAGTACACTCTTGTTCTCTACAACCACGCGGTTCTGCGACATGAAACAAAAACGAAACTACTCATTTTTGACTTCTAGATCGATTGCTAAAACAAGCTACACGATCCGAACGTCGGGAGTGTTGTTACAGACGGGTCGCGTTTTTTTAATGACATTCATAGTCGGGGTCAAATCCTATATGGAAGTTTCTAACGAAACTTCCGATAATCTAAGATATTGCTGAACGAAATATGCACTTGTCAAACAAACGTATGTTTGCAAAGCAGCTATGTGTGCACACTGAAAGAGTATGATATACTGTTTACCTTTAAACTATGTTCTTTTGCTTTGCGTCTTTGTTAGTTATTGTAGCCACCATATACATGTATCAAGCTGTATCATTTGACCAGCAACCGAATGCATAGAGGTGGGGTTCTAGGGTGCAATTTCGATTTTGTGGCAGGCTTGTTTTTAGACATTGTCCGTATTTGTGCATTGACCTTACATTTGTGCTGTAATAATAGTAAATTAGCGTTTGTGAATGTAATGTATATTATCACAATAAAATACTAAGAGCCAATGCCAGAGCCATCCTCCGTAGAGTGAAAAGCTGAACTTGTGTTTTGGGATGATGCAACAATGCGTATATCAGAAATTACATATATAATCATTGTCAAATTAAAAAAATGTATAACAATAATTCATACGTATGTATTGTATGAATCATTAGTGCGTTGTATTGTATCATGATGTTTTGTATCATAATCACAAGATTAAAAAATAAATAATACTAATAATCCCAAGATCAATAGCGGTTCGTAGGACAGAATTGCCTTCTGAGTGAAAGATTGGTTAGTGTTTTATTTGACGTTGTGTATTAAGTTAAAAATAAAGTAATCATCCAGTTCATGACACCCATACAAAAATATCCACCAATTATAATACCTTGGTGAAGAATTAAATGAGTTTGAAAATAAAACAGTTTCGTGGCCTTTCAAAACTACTGACATTAAGAAATCCATTGATTCTAGAACTAACTAATCCTTTTACTGATGTAATCTTACACATGACTACAACCTCCTAGAAATGTTAGGGTCACTGTTGACAATTCTCTTCAGTGCTGCTCTCAGCTCTGGGTCATCAGATGCCAACACAAACTTCACTATGAACCCCGCCACTTGCTGAATATTCATATCAGGATCAATAACTGTATCTTTTTCTGAAGTTGTTAGGTTGGTTTGAGGCAAAAGAGGTATGGAGTCGTCGGTAGCAGGAGGTGAAGGTATGACAGAGGATGGGATTAGAAGGATATCAATTACAGATGATGGGGATTTATGTCCATCTGGTAGTGTGGAACTTGGGGCATAGTCAGCACTCTGACTGGGTAACAGGTTGCAAAGTTCTTTGCTGTATTCAGGTGCAATCTCTTTTTGAGGCTTTTGCTGTGGAGATGCGTTGGAGGTGTCCAAATCAAACATACTTTCAGGTGAAGTGATGTGCTCTGACGGTAGACAAGGTTGTGAAAATTGGAGCTGATGTTGTCTAGGCAACTCAGAACCTGTCTGAGCGTTTTCAGATGCATCCGTATCAATAGAAGTCATGTCTGCAGTTTTGGGAGTTATAGTTACTTCAAGGTCTGGCTGCTGACATAGTGATGGGGACCTTGCCCTGTATTGATCTGGCTGTGGGGACATTGTCCTGGAAGTATCTGGTAGTGCAGAATTTGACCTTGCTCTGGAAGTATCTGGTAGTAGGAGCCTTGCACTGGATTGATCTAGTGTGGGGGAACTTGCCCTGTGTTCATCTGGTAGTATGGAACTTAACCTTCTTGCCCTGGGATTATCTGGTAGTGGGGATCTTGCCCTGGAAATGTCTGATGGTGGAGATATTGCCCTCGATTCCTCTGGTAATGGAGACTGTGCCCCAACAGGAATACTACCCTCTTTCTTCAAGCTTTTCAATATGGTGTTTCTGCATGGAGTTAGAGTCTCAAATGCAAGACATTATTCCTCTATCATTCTATTCGCCAGGACATTAACACTTTCCTCCCTGCGGACCTTATCCACCTTTCCCATGGCACCATACCTCTTCTCCAGTACACTATCACCATTTTAACAATTATCATCATTACAAAAAAACTTTACTTAATATAAATATTTTGCCATACAACAGTGACACAATTTACCTGTTACTATCATAATCTATCCCAGACTTTTGCAGTTTCTCACCTCCTTGGTGGCTGTTTATAGCTTTGTTTTAGTGCCAACTCCTCTTGATGAATCTGAAATAAATGTACAAACAAACCCATACTATAAAATTATTATATATGATTACATTGGGAAACAAATATGCATAAAGGAAGTGAAAGTATATTATTTTATTTTAAAATTTCAAGTATTCGATATTCTTGAGTCAGAATGTCTTCTACACTATTATTTGTATGCCACTACACTGAGAATCGAACTAGTAGTCACGGAGTTGTAAGGCATTAACCCAATGCAAGGGTTACTGTTTTGTTTATCTTGGTCAGTTGTAGAAACTGGGTAGGTCCCTCTTCACAGATAGTGTGAGTGGGTGTAGGTACAGTATATTGTGATGGCTATATGTGGCCCACAACCACCCTATTCCCATACTCTGGTTTTTAATTCGGGTTTATGCAAACTTGAGAGTGCTATAGTATGGTGTAGTGCATGCAGAGTGAATTCATCTGGACCAAATCTTCCCACAAATGGCTTCTCTTGCTATGCTTACAACTGCAGCATCATCTTGCTGCCCTTCAAAAGGTGCCAGATGAGAGGAAGGAACCAGACCAGTGTGTCCATTATATGTGGCCTTCCACCAACCATCCATGGACCTCCAGGTTACAGTTAGGACTGCATTCTTTGGGAATGTGACTTCATCTTCATTCTTGGCTGTGTACCCTTCTGTGGCCATGTAGCTGCATGCATCTGATTCATCACCTGTCAGGAGAAGTATATTTGAAAGATTATTATACTGCAACTTGAACTGTACGTATTTATGGCATGTAGGAGTTTTCATAAACATGACCAAGTCAAGCTCAAAGACGTCCGCATTAGATAACACATACATAACTTACGTCATACATCACATCAACAATCCTGTTTCATTGATCACCAGACCCATCCCATGTAATGCTCCCACACAAAATGCCTGACATACAGACAACACATATTGCTTGGCAATGATGAAAAATGTCCTTATTGTTTTAAAAATTAAAAACTAACAAGCAGTTTCTATCTAATCAAAATAATGAACATTCACTGTACCCTGAACTAAAGAGTATCCAGTTTTCATTTGCAATTGCATTTCACACAGGTCTATCAATTCTTAAATACTATTTATTGGCTTTGAGGGAGGGTGGGAGAGGAATGAAAGTGAGCTTATTGAAGCTACCCTGAGTTGGTATTGAGTTCTGCGCATCAGATCCAGAGGAAGGCTCTAGATAAGATGAAGGAGCCCATCCTTCAGTCTTCTCCTTGCTAACAAACCACCAGCCTGAATGACACCATTGGACATTCAGCTTGTGAACATCAAAGATCTGAACTCACCATCCTCCATTTTGTCCAACACAGTGATGACCTCACCCGCTTTAAAGCTCACTTGACCAGGACCCTGTGCCTCATAAGAATCTATGGCTCTGTATGTTTCTGCATCAATCTCCATTTCCTGATCTTTTTCACCTGTGACAATCAAACCCAAGCATTTCTAAATTAACATTTTTGGCACACATGTACTGTATTTTAGCCCTTTAATACCTTACAACTCCAATCCTCAGTTATGCATATTTCTCTATGCCCACCTATACACACCTAGCATTTTGGCATAGCATCATGGACAAAGTATCATGGGCAATGCAGTTGCTATGCTAATGTGTAATGAAGCACACATAATCTTTGAATTTTCATTTTAAATATATTATGGTAACAATTGAAATTAACAGCCTGCCATTGCCTAGGTGAACACTAAAATAGCACATATAATAACAACTTCAATAAAATTCCATCCTACTTGTAACATACTGTCCAGGTGAAATCATGATAATCAGTATATAGTAGCTTAAATGTATAGGTTTACTGTTTAGAAGACCTGTAGAATTAGGATTGTCCCCTGCAAAACCAAGGACATCAGTTGGGTTGAAGCTTCCCAAAGAGGACTTTGGTACCAGGTATGACCCTGGAACCCATCCATTCTTTCCATTTTTGTGGCACATATACCATCCTACATAGAAGAGTACAACAAGATCTAAACCTTTTGTGCACATATCACAATGCATCAATGATTAAAATTGCATTCATGTACATGACATAAAATCTGTCGCAGCTTGAGTGCATATGACACAATCAGGACACCTGGACTGCATACTTCACATAGTCTGTCATACTATTCCTTAAGCAAACATACTCGTGAGCAAAAACAGGAATTTTGTGAGGGAGGGGGAATGGTTTTTAAACGAATATCACTAAGGGTGTGAGGAGGAGCTCTGTTAGTTACCCCATCCAGTGTGCGGGAGCAGGGTCTAAAGAGATAACGGTCCTTAGAATTTGTGTAACTTCGGCACCTTTTGAAAAAATTAGATTAAAATAGATGCAGCTGTTTTAGTTGCTACTTCAAATATCGTATATGTGGGAAAAAAGGCTAAGGGAGCCTGCTTGTGTGAGGCCATACAAAGTTAGATTTTATATACCTACCTCAAATGCAGTGCAGTAATGGAATATATTTTGCGTAAATCGCTGCATTTAAAAGCATTTTTGGCAAGCTATTGAGAAAAACAAGAAAGAAGCATATTGAAGTTGGTTATTTTGATATCTGTACTGTTATATTTGGAAACACAAGTCAACTTTTTATTGGATAAGAATACTGCAAAATAGATGTAAAGAAATCCAATTTCTTCACCTCAGTGCAATTATCATTTCACTTTCACTTGAAAAGGATCTACATGCAATAAGGTAAATAGGTGGAACAAAATTGGGATCAATCCTCATTTATGATCCCTAATAATATATGATGACCAGTTACTAGACTACTTAATTAACATCCATCCTCAACACCCCGCAAGACCATATCTCCTGATTGATGCCCACTGTACTGCTTAACAAAGTGTGATTTGACCACGCCTCCTTTCAAACCAACTTTCTAACTGTGGTTGGAAGAGTTGTAGCACAACATGAATTGAGTTGTTTTGAACTACTGTTTTTATCTCCCAAGCTAGTGCATCCTTTGAACATGCACACATCACACAAAATAATGGATCCTTTGCTGTCACACACATCACATCATCCTGCCATTACCATTACCACATCAATTGATGGATTCTTTGGTATCACACACCCACAGTACCAAATGCATCCATCAATATCACTCATCATATCAACTCATGAATCCTCTGCTATCGCACACCACAACACCTGATGCATTCTTTATCATCACCATCACCACATCCCCAGTCTTCACAGACAGTTGAGTATGATCTTCTGCAGTATAATTATCAACGACTTGATGCTCATCCATCAGCATGTTCCCTGTACAAAAGGTTAGGGTGTAATTCCCTTATTAAAAAAGAAAATGCATGCCTCCTGGTATTCCTTGCGGGTGCAGTGACGGGTTGTAATGTAAATTTATCCTGTTAATTAAAAGTTGTATTAATACATAACCATGGATAAGACATTCTTACTTGGGGAGGATTTTATCCCCATTACGATGGCTAAAGAATTTCCACACTTGAACTGTTTGGGAAATGCTTGGGTGCATGTTCATTAGGATCTGGGAAGGGTGGAGCAAAAGATGGAGAAAAAGAGGGATGGGGAGGGAGGTGGAAGGGAGGGAGGAGAAAGGAGGTGAAGGTAGGTAGTGACAGAGAGAGAGGGAGGGAGGGAAGAATGGGAGAGGAAGGAGATGGAGAGAGGGAGGGGAGGGAAAGAAAGAGGAAGATAAAGAGGGTGAGAAATGGGGCAAGAGAGTCAGTAGAGAAATGAGAGAAAAATGAATTGGGCATATTATAACAACAGAAACATCAAAAGATGAAAATCACATACTTGGCAGTATTTATTGATCCCATCCAATCTTGCTTCTGCCACACTTGAAATATTACTTCTTCCAAAGATGATACGTACTGCATGCAAAGATAATGTATATGTACATAGTGTTTGACTTTCTCTCTCTACAGTCTCATACCCAGACCCTATTACATTTTGTAGGGAGCCTATAGCAAGAAGTTCTCGCCTCGTGAGGATGGTTAAGAGGGAGTGCCTTGCTATCAAACTGGTAATACAATCATTCGAGGTACACCAACATGGTACAGGCATGCTCAAGTGCATCAGGGTTACATGAAGCTGACACTACTGGTTTTTCCTTGACTATGCACCAGTGTTTGGTGATGTTTTACCACACCATTGCAACTGATGTTTGGTGCTGTTTTACCACACTAAGAATTAGTGCAATTTTAATCTTGTATGCTAAGAAGACTATGATGAAATGGAGTGGTCACTATTTCAGAGGCTTGAATACCGTGCATGATATCACTTTAAAATCAGACTTGCAAGGTCCCTGTGCTGTGTAAGCACACCATAGTGACCTAATCACATTAGGCCAACTGGCTTACAAGGACTGGTATAGTGTGTTAATCCAATTTGGCCTCTCTAACATCAACTGACTGTATGTATATAGTATTACCCACTGTACCATGAATTTGCAATCTCAGTAAGGAACATAGTTGAATTGTTCTGTCTACAATCTAGTTTAAATTCCACTTTAATTTCCAGTTCAGGAATTTGTTAAAAACTGTTCAATTATATCAGTTGTGGAGGTAGGTCATAACTTGTGCTGTCTAGTTGTCTGACTACGCAGAGAACTTCTCAGATTTTGAATCACCAAGAAAAACTGCATTTGGTGCATCAATGATTGGCGAGAGAGATGCAGGGCAACATGTACACACACTCGTGTCACAATATTCTATGCATCAGTTAAACATAAGAACCCTGTTATGTGATCTTCCATACGCCCTATGTCTTTGATAAAGTTGGCCTTCACTTCCTTTTCCATCTCACTGTGTCTGTGGAAACCATTTCGCATTTCAACAAGCCAAGTACAAATGTTTAACCCAAAGCATGTAACAATGAAGATGAGGAAGCAGAAAGCCAGTGAGAAGTTGTTTTCTCGAACTCAAGAGGTATTGATCCAATAACTACAATATATGTATGTGGTAATTGATTAATATTAGTAAAATAGGCTTTGTAAGGTTTCACATGTAGAAGCTTCCAGAAGTTCTTTGTGCAAGGGACATGCGCTGTTGGAATGCTGGCTACTACATAAGAACTCTCCAGACTTACCTCTCGCTCTCTTTGTGTGCGGGCCTGCAACAATGGCGCTGGTAGCTGTTCCTGTTCAGTGTGTGAACCTGTGTTACCTCGATTATGTGTTGTGATTGTTAATTAGTATTGATATCTTTCTCTGTTTCCTGCAAGTGCCTCGCGTTACGTGTAGGAGTACAGCTGGGAGTTAACTCATAGATTAAATACTACCTCCACTCTCCTCCCCATGCACCTCCACCTCCTCCCCATGCACCTCCAGCCTCCTCCCCATGCACCTCCACCCTCCTCCCCATGCACCTCCACCCTCCTCCCCATGCACCTCCACCCTCCTCCCCATGCACCTCCAGCCTCCTCCCCATGCACCTCCACCCTCCTCCCCATGCACCTCCAGCCTCCCCCCCATGCACCTCTACCCTCCTCCCCATGCACCTCCACCCTCCTCCCCATGCACCTCCACCCTCCTCCCCATGCACCTACACCCTCCTCCCCATGCACCTACACCCTCCTCCCCATGCACCTCCCCTCTTCTGGCTATGATGCAAGTTGAGCTTCTCCTGTCGCAGTCCACAACAATTTCATGTGCCTCCTATTTTCGACCTCAAACATGCTTGTCGAGGCCAATGATCTACCCACTCAGAAAGCAGAATATTCATGTATAGAACACTGAGTTTGTTAGGTGTACTTACATGTCTGCTATTGCACTGTCAACTTTCTTCAAAATAAAGAAGTACTTGACATGTTATCAACGTCCCATCATACTACAGTGTATTGCGGTCATGCAGCATTATAGATTCTGACCTATCCCCTTACTATTCAATCCTAATTGTTCTCTTGCTTTTTACGGTACTATTGCCTTCTTACGCCGAAACAGTATAGAGTTGCATATCGCCATTCTAAAAAGGCCTGCATGTTCTGGAAATGAAGTAGACACGGTGTGTGTGTGTGTGTGTGTGTGTGTGTGTGTGTGTGTGTGTGTGTGTGTGTGTGTGTGTGCGTGTGTGTGTGTGCGTAGGCGTGTGCGTGCGCTTGTGCATGTGTATACATTTAGCAGTTGACAGGGGGGTGGATGTGCCATGGGTGCCACCGCGGTCAGATAATGATCTCTGCATGTGTAACTGGTGCCCGCTTTAGCACAATATTGGGATCAGGTGACTCTTGGTAGATAAGCCTTATTTTCTGTTCTGCCATTAATTTGCTGCCCCGCTAACCACTTACATGGACAGAACAGGTTGGTTGACAGTCACTTTCCACAACATTTAGTTCTTTTAACTCTTTCGCAGGCAAAGCCAATTATGACGGTATAAACATGTTGTGCAAAATAAAAGTGTTGCGTGTTGCAGGAAAACATAGTTAGCAAACAACTTGCACTGTATGACCAGGAAACAACTGATCAATATGTTGTTGACTGCAAAGTGTTAACTGTTTAGACAAACAGAGTGGCTTTCTCCTGTCACATGCCCTACATGGTAATCACCCTTCCCACTTGACCAACATTTGGTGCCAGCATCTATTCGCACGTCGCAGCACATTACAACATAGGATCCACCAACAACGCATAAACATATACACAACTGATCGGCCACTCAATCTTCAACCACTCAGTCCTGACATCACACCGCAGTCATCCAATACCGAACCACCGTCCTGATTGTCCAGCAGAACCCAATAACCAGACACATAACACACATAACACACACACAAGAGCAGTGGGCATAAAGAAAACCTAGCTAACTATATTTAGAACAGGTGAGCCCACACCTGATCTTGGAAAAACCCCGTGGAAAAAACCTTCTGAAGGAAAAAATTCCACCATTTGGGGCAAAAACCTTTCTAACTAAACTGCTCTCCCACATACACACAGATACAACAACAAACAGCTCCTCTTCGTCAGATTCCCTCCATCAGCTTTATGTCTGTCAAGGATCACCTGCAAGTGCTCGACAATACAAGGGGAAAAAACTGCAAGCCACACCACGTGCGTTTAGAATGCCTAGAATGACTCAATAACCCCTTCACTCCCTTATCAACCCTCCGACCACGTGTTTCACCCTTCCAACCAATCGCCATTCAGGCTATATTTAGACAGGAGCTTATTTCCTGTCTAATTCAATCCTTTCAACCTGACAGGAAATATATCTCCTGTCACATGCCCTACATGGTAATCACCCTTCCCACTTGACCAACATTTGGTGCCAGCATCTATTCGCACGTCGCAGCACATTACAACATAGGCACACAACGACAGCAAAGCAAGCATAGTTAAATCCCCAAACTCTTAGACACAGATAGACGACTGCCCGCCGAGTCCTTGACGTAGCCGTCCTTAGCTGACTCGGACCGCCATCGGCCGTGCCGCTTAAACAGCCGATCAGGCACCCCAGCATTAGCCGCAGCCGTTGCACCCCCCGCCCTTAAACTATGCATACCAAACTGCAGCGGGTCCATACCCAACATAGCAATCTTCGCCAGCAGCAGCTCCCTCAGCCTGGAGTAGCTCAGCCCACCAGACTTGCGCAGCGTCTCCCCACTTTTGGAGTTGACGATAGCCCTGAAAACCCTGTCATGCGACTCTCCATTCAGGTGACCCATACGAAAATATCTCTCCATCATCTGCACCGGGCACGTAATAGCACCTGTTCTCCCCACCAGCAATGAGTCACCCTCTCTAAACTGATCTGTTTTACTGGATCGTATACTCAACACCATACCCTCCTCCTTAAACTTCACGTCCGCGCACTCCAGCTTCAGCAACTCCTCGCACCTCATAAAACCCGCAAATCCCACCAAACAAATAGCTAGCAACCTGACCTCCGACAAGGAAGGTTCGGGTCCTGCAGCCACCACCATCGCCTTCAGCATTTCCGCTGTCACCGGCTCCTTCCTCACCTTCGGCTGTGCCAACAAACGCCTATGTCCTGCCAGAGCAGCCTGCACCAAAGGTAGACTGCTCACCGGTGGTAGCCCTGATACCTGATGTAGCCAGGAAAGTGCATTCACTGCCTCCTCTATTGCCGATTTTGACTGCACGGACTGGCTAAGATGTTGAAGGTAGAGGACTATGTGAGCCTCCTGAGCAGGGAAACTCGGAACGCCCTGCCTGGCTTCTGCCCAAAGCTTCCATCTCTGGAAGGCACCAATGTACTTTCTCACTGTACTATCGGCCTTCCCGCTAAGCAGCGTATCCGGGACCTCCCTTGCCAACCGCTGCAACTCCGGGTCCTTCAAATCTGCAAGTCGCGACCAAACCCCTGCCGCTTCCAAATCTACCATGGGAAAACAAGAGAAGTGAATCCAATAGACTACCCTGACCCGCACGGCCAGGCTACACCAAGCCAACCCTCTTGGGCCACACGGTCCAACCGTCGTTGACCTGGCCCCCTGGGTTCTGTTTGACCCACGGTCAAACCTAGGCCCCCTGGGCCTGTCACTGCTCTCCGGCAGCCACATTGACCACACTGGTCAATGACACCCAATCCTGCTCCCTGGCAGCACAATGACCACACTGGTCGAATGCAGACAAACCTGCCCCCGGCAGACACAAGACCACACTGGTCGAATAAAACACAATCCTGCCCCCGGCAGACACAAGACCACACTGGTCGAACAAAATGCAATCCTGCACTCCGGCAGACACAAGACCACAATGGTCGAACAAAATGCAATCCTGCCCCCGGCAGACACAAGACCACACTGGTCGAATGCAGACAATCCTGCCCCCGGCAGACACAAGACCACACTGGTCGAACAAAACACGATCCTGCCCCCGGCAGACACAAGACCACACTGGTCGAACAAATCACAATCCTGCCCCCGGCAGACACAAGACCACACTGGTCGAACAAAAAACACAATCCTGCCACCGGCAACATATTACCACACTGGCTGAAAGCTTGAAACATAGTGACAACTAAGACCAAACTGCCCCTTACAGGGACACAGGGTCATACTAAAAACCCACCTTCAAGGCCAGCAGACGATCGCTACGCCTGCACTCTCCAAACAAATTACCACCCGATCTCCCCTGCAGCGTACATGCAGGTACCATTCTTACATCTACTACAAAAGATGCATAACCCATGCCATCAGTGCACAACAAAGGCCAAAAGGGAGCTGACTCCCAGCATGGCACTACAAGTGTACCACTAGCATGACACACTTCAGCGTGCTTCATCACCCTCACCACTAATGATGGCGGTGGACACCACCAGTTGTTCTCCCCACCACCCCAATCCACCGTAAATGCATCCACAGCCTCAGTCCCAGGGCATGCAAAACGAGAATTAAACCGCGGAAGCTGCGAGTTATAGTTGTCAGCAAACCTATCTATAGAATGGGGACCCCAAATGCCATCTAAATCATAGAAACACTCTGGATCTACCTGCCAATCATCGTAATCTATGATACGACTAATGAAGTCCGCTAGCTCGTTTTCTTCCCGTGGTAACCACTCCGGCTCCAATCTAATTTGGTAAGCGATACATGTTTCAAACACCCTCATGGCCTGCTCTTGTAAATGTGCCTTACGACTGCCAACCTGTATGATACGCACTACATTCTGGTTATCTGAGAACCACCTAACCCTCACATTCCGCAGCTTGGGAGCAATGGAATCCAAAACTCTACTAACTGCCACTAACTCCCTCCACGTGGAGCTCTTCACCGCTTCCTCTGGCAACCAATTACCATGGGCCACGTGCATGCCATGCTCCACAGTGTACCCTCCATACCCCGTATCACTAGCGTCTGAGTACACCACTCTAACTGCTGAAGGGCTATGCCATATTGGCTGTGAGTTATAACTATGCAGGCAGTCTACCCAAAACTCTAGTTCCGCACGCGCCTGCGGGGACACTTCTAGCACATCGCACCAAGCATACCGGGACTCTAACACAGCGTACAAATTTCTGGTCATAAACCTTGACACTGGGCCTAACGCAATACCCATTGAAATAATCCTGCCAACTATACTGGCTATCTGTTTGGCCCTCAACCAACTGGACAATAGAGCCACCCGCAGTAATGCCACCAACATATCTACTTTTTCCCGGGGAACAGAAACATATCCATCCAGCAGGTCTATATTGAATCCCAACCACATTACCCTGTGAGACGGTGTCCACACTGACTTATCCACATTCATCACAAAACCAGCCCTTTCCAAAGAACCCCTGACCCACATGCTAGCTTTTTCAGCACTTTCCTTCCCCTTCACAGCTACAATCCCATCATCCAAATACATGAGGCATTTTAAACCTCTAGACCGCCACAGCTTTACCAGTGGCCGTAACAACTTAGTAAACACATACGGTGCCGATGCCAACCCGAAAGGTAAAACTGTAAACACGTAAAATTGCCGCTCCCACTCAAAACCCAGATACTTACGATGATGCCTAGCAATATCCACATGATGGTACCCGGACTTCAAGTCGAAACTAAACATGAGCTCACCTTGGCTAAAAAGCATCATTGCTATTCGTAAATCCTCATATTTAAACTTCCTTTTCAGTAAATACTGGTTGACATGTCTCAAGTTCACCACCAACCGTTTCTTGCCCGCACTGTTCTCCACTACAGACACTGGGCTGCATATGAATGGCTGTTCAGTTACCTCCTCCACAAACCCTCCTCCCACCAAGTCTGCTACTGCCTTGCATACAAACACGCTATTAGCGTAGGCTGTATTTTTATTGCCCCTTCTATAAGCTGGCGGTTCCACATGGAATGGCAACATGTACCCGTCTCTAATCATGTCAATGATCCATTGTGTAGCATGAAGCTCTTCTACCCAATACTCCACATGCTGCCTTAACCTGCCCTTAACAGCCATACTATTCTTCTCCACTTCCTCATACTCCCAGCACCTCTGCGTACATGCTAACTCATCCCCATCAGTCCCTGCCTCAGGTGACAACTCAACAGTATGTGACCCCTCAAGGGACAACTCATCCTGCAACACAACAGGTGATAAACCCTCACCATGTGCTGCTTCCTGATCAGGGGCAGCTGAACCCCCCACCCCAAGTGCACTGGTATCCCCACATATACCCCCACTGTGTTCTACTACCAAGGGATACGCAACCACCGACTTCTTAGGGCATTCACGCTTGAAGTGACCTGCCTCACCGCACCCATAGCACACCACCGGGCCGGAACCCCGAGGCAACGCTGGCTTCCCGAGCGCTCCTGCTCCCGCCACCACTCCCGCTCCACTCCACCGCGCCGCTGCCTTAGCTCTGTCTTGCGCCTCATGCTCCATCTTCTTCACCCTCTCAGCATCTTCTGACTTCCTTTTCTTCGCATTGGCCCTGCGCTCCGCCGCCCTTTCTGCCCTATCCAGCCTTTTCTCGTCATCCGAGTCGACTGCCAACGCGTCAGCCTCGTACTCGTTGACCACCGCCCAACCAAAATCCGAACGATCGGCCAACTTAATCAATTTCTGCCTATGCGACAGCGCGTCCTTACCGAGCTTCAGGCTCTGCTTGGCCTTCTCCAAGGCGACTTTAGCTGGACCGTCGGCCACGAGCCTAGCCGCGCGCGACAGCTGTGACTCCGCCTCGAGGATGTGATCCATTACGCTCTCATTGAAAAAGGCCTGATCTTCGTGAGCCTTCTTCTGGAAATGGTACGGCTTCTCCGATTTCCTCGCTGCCCTCTCCGCCGCTTCCTCCTGTGCCGCCCTCAGTTCCGCTCGCAGCTCACGTGTTTCCCGCTGCGAACTTGTAATGGCGGCCAGTATGGTATCCAACGGGTTGCTCGTCCCTCCTTGCGCCGAAACCCGAGCCTCCTCCATAAAAACTGCAAGCCACACCACGTGCGTTTAGAATGCCTAGAATGACTCAATAACCCCTTCACTCCCTTATCAACCCTCCGACCACGTGTTTCACCCTTCCAACCAATCGCCATTCAGGCTATATTTAGACAGGAGCTTATTTCCTGTCTAATTCAATCCTTTCAACCTGACAGGAAATATATAGTATAGCACCTGCGGCTCTGTTGCCCGTGAAGGATTTAATTAACTAAAGGACGCACACTTCCTGGCTTATAACTCGAGTAGCAGAATAATTTTAAGTATCAGAAACGGAATTGCAACAAAAGTTACTGAAGCCATCATGCCCATCAACATGAAGAACTTGTATCAGTCATTTTAAAATGGTCTTGAATTATTCTTTGGTGTCAGTACATATATTTTTGAATCAAATGTGCGTCACTAGGCATCAAGCGAATAAGGCGAATTAAAAGTTATCTTTAAACGATTAACGCCGAAATATTTTTGTTTAGCTACAGTAAAGTTGTCCAAAATCAACTAAATGAGGCAGCCGAGAAATGTTAGTAGCAAGAAGGAGGTTTTCAACAATAAAAACTGAAGTCGTGAACGTGAATATCTTCTAATCGGTGTAATGTTTCGAAGGATCTGGAAGAAGTCTTTGGTTATGGTAAACCCATCTTTGACGCAGATATGCGTCTCTCGGCGTTAAACGGTTTTAAATCCTAATGTCTGAAGAAAGACTGAAGCACGGGTACAGCACCTAGACATCTACATCATGAAATAGATCTTTACATTGAACAGGTATATGATATGATGTATGTAAACGGGCACCGTAGAAAAGAGATGCAATCGTGCATTCTGTGAGCCGTTCTGCGCAACTGGTCAAGCATGCATGTAATTGAGCTTGTAATTTATGCGCATACTATAAATTACACTCAAGATAAATAATCCTTTTCGCAAAATATAACTGTCCAAATGAAAGTGCTATTCAAAGTCACGCGTCTATGCACATGTATATACATGTATTTATTTTTTCTAAGTTAGTGCCATCGCTGGGGTTGAGTTCGTTAATAACCATAATCATACGTTCCAAATCACGAATCCGCGCAGTCCGGACTGAGAATGCAAGAGTCGATAGAAAGATCGCGTGATAGAAATACGAACTAGCTATGGCCTTGGGTGGTATTTTAGAATACACACAATCAAAATCCAGCCATGTAGGCGGATAATAATGACGGCACTTGTACCCCGCGGGAGCATAACTTAGTTAGGCTTACCTGGTAGAGAAAGAACACTTTTTACTGATTCTGGAAGCATTTCCTGTATCAATAAAGATACATGTATACATCAGTAAAGCCCGGACAATTAGCTAGGCGATTGACATGTGTAAATGTATGTGTGGGCGTGTATGGCATGGTGCTTGCAAGGTTGTGAAACGCATACATGAAAAGAGAAGAAGTCGCTGTATTGCCTGTAAACCTCAAGCCTTTCGTCATCACTCCACGTCACTTTGATTGCAAAGACCTGCGTAAGCGAAGAAACATGCACTTATGGTCAGTTTCTTTCTATCGCGAATACGGTGTAACCTACATAGTGCTTAGTCGGCTTAGTTCTTTTCTCGTAGTGTGTCACCACCGCCGAGATGATAGTTTTCTTTTTGGAATCCGAATGTCGCTGCATTTCAACCGCGTGGACAAGTTATAGAGTGCCACAACAATGCTTCCTATATAGTTATATACTGTACATACGATACATTGCACTCTAATTACAGCAGGATATTTTATTTCAATAAATGACCTTCCCAGTGTCATAGGCATTATATTACAGTCCGGGGACCGAGTTTTCCCGGACTTCCCAAAACCAGGATGTCAGTTTTTATTTCGAGGGGAACAGTGCCGCTCTTCTCAGTTCAACAGGCCTGTGACGTGGACTAAATGCTGAGATGGTTCTGCAACGGGTAACGTTCGTAGAGCAATGTGAACTCAACTAGCGACCATGTCGTGCTTGCCGTGCAAAATAATTTCAGTCACTGTGGGATCGAGACTCTAGATGCTGGAGCCGGAGACCTGTGGAGGAGGCGTGCTTCAAGCTAGGGATTAAATAACCATCTGTATAATATTTACACTGTAGTAGCGTGGGCTGGGGATATTAGTCCAGCTGAAACAGATTGCCATATACGGCCATAGGGCTCGCCATTTCCCCCCTTGATGGGCAAAGGAGACCTATAATGGCATTGGGAAACGAGAGGTTTTATATTTTAATATAACTCCACTATGGATAAAATAATATTGTGAGTGCAAATTCTTTCACAAGTCAAGAATTATGCATGTAGCTGGATTAGGTCAGAAATTTGTCTACGGAAAGCCTCCTGGAAAGAATAAAGGTGGTGGCGTTTAACGAAAGATGTCACTGAACAACAAGATTCCATTGGAACAAGTGAAGTATCACCATGCATGGACTAGTTAGTAATCATCGAGTATAGGTATTTAATGTACATTATTGATGGCCCTTAATCTTGAACATTTTGATCACGGATCATTCAACAAAGTAGCATATATTGTCATTCACAACATGCACTTAAGATAAACATAGTGTCTGTTCATTTCTCCATATGAAAACATGTTCAACTTACATGTACAACATCTCGAACGGTCTCATCGCACTTAAGGTCGGGCACCCGCGTTTTAATTTATTGAATGAATTTTACAGATAATACTGGTTTGTTTTTGTCTACAATAGAAGCACTGTATCCAAAAGAAGACACTGTTTCTGACACGGCAAGTTTTCTACAACCAAGAGAGTGGCTTTTAAACCTCTAAACTCCACTGCCGTAAGGAAAACAAGACAATTCCGTGAGGGCACTTTAAAACACTTCAATGTGTTAGGCGGAACACTTATCTCGCACGCTTAATCACTGGAGAGGGCTTGTTATGAACAGTAACTTCGGAACTATGTCGCTTTGGGTCCTGCTTGTTGAACTGAGTTTCCGTTTTATTACTTGTCGATGAAATATTGTAAGTTATATGAAACTGATATTGTATATTTGTTATTTATAGTTGTTATGACTGGTACATGCCGGAAGTTTTCATCGGACTGTTAATGAGAAAAAGTGCAGTTTAGACCTTCGCATTATTAGACAAGTATTGTATTATTTACCATTTCATGCGGCTGCATATCACGTGAAATATTTTCGCGGTAGCGGGTACTGTACATCAGTAGCAGTGAAATCGACGCATATCGGCACCTGTGGGTAAAATCAACTCAACATCCGTATATTCATTGGACATGTGAGCATCAACATTATCGATCTACAAGTTTGCTTTACATTTCCTGTCCGTTGTTGTTTACATGCAGACCTGTTAAGAACAACCAACCAGCTGTGTGTACAGTTCTGCAGTGCGTACAGAGTAGTACAGGTCTGTTATGCATAAGCTGTCTTGCTCTGTCGTGTATTGAATAGTGTGTGGAAGGGGGAAGAGCATTGAGCATTTCAACAGATCCTTTACAATGCATACGACATGCAGTAAAATATTACATGTACTATACATGTGTGTAATATCGGTGGATCTAAGGATTGTGTTGTTCAGTCTACAAGCTACCCCTTATGTATAAATCCCTCTTTAAATAGGGGATCAAAGATAGGCACATGGCACCAATTAATGCAAATGCATTTTCTATACACACAAATGTAACCTACCAATATCCACAGATCGCATGAAGATGCTTCCAATAGCATTAGCAGTAAACTGTGGATATGTAAGAGTAGCATTACTACAGCAAAGCATGGAAGATTTTTAAAAACATTTTCAAAAATCACTGTCCATAGATGAGGAATGCACAACACAAAGTTGCCAAGCAAATACAATATGCACTGCAAAAGAATGAAGGAATTTTTTTTCCAAAAAATGGCATCCTCGAACCAACAAAATTGAATATGAAACCGCATTTTCAGTAACAAAATGGAATGGTTTAAAAGAGGAAGAAAAGAAATTACACACAGTGTCTGAGTGTATGATGTGCCACACCATGCATTACGATCTTCTGCTCAGCCTGTGTACAAACAAGCTGAAACTATTGCAAGTGCAACCACTAACAAAGATATATTCATTAAGACAGTGATAGCTTCAGCAGACAGGTTATGTGTACCACTTTTTGTACCAACATTCATAGAAACACTAATCAAAACAAAAAAAGTCGACAAACATACAAACAAAGTAGAAAACCAAAGAAAGAAAATGGAATTACTTAGACAATGTCGGGATGAGTGCAATGATGTGCTCCAGACAACAACAGCACAGGTATTAATAAAGGAAAATGAATCAGTTGCAAGTTACAGCCGAAAAAGAAAAGCAACTTACTTTGAAACAACAACAGATGTAAAAAAGAAAAATACAACCCACTCACCTAACTTTTATTTTGTTGAGTGGGATAAGGAGCAAATTTTAAAAGACCTAAGGGATGCACAACAAAAAGGTCAGAAACTTGTGTGGTCAAAGTTCGCAAAGGACCATCAAGTTCCAGGATTAAACAGAGGACAAGTAGTAAAAGAATTTGCCATTCAAAATGGAATAGATGTTACCTCCCTTGACACTCACACGTACAATGGAAGATCCAGAGCATCAAAGAAATGTGTCTCAAAGAGTGACATATCCATGCCAGCCCCACCACCTGCAGATACAATAAAGGCAGAATGGAAAAGGTTGATATCTAGTGGTGAAATACAGTTGGGGCAAACATGTACTCCCTATACAAAGCATAAATTTGTCACAAAGGATGGCAAAATAGTTGCTGAGGAAGTAAAAATTAGTGGTCGCAAAATACCTATTGAAGAGCTCAGAGTAAGACTCCTACAAATACAAGAAATGCCTATGTATCTATTCCCTGATGACACAATTGACAGTATGGAGTATAAAGCGTTGCTAGGTACGGTGAAACAGTATGTACCTAATGTGCTTGCATTGCTGCCTTACAGGAAATGCTTAAAAGCTCCAGCGTACAAGGTCACAAGCCATCTGGCATGACCATGCAACAGTCCTTGGAAATGGCTACATCATGATCACAATACATACCATCTATGACCCAGCTGTGTATGTGGCAGAAATAATATGGCGTCAGCCCTGCAATACAGACAATTGTTGAACAGCCAGAAATATATCTATTAACATTGAACTCAACCAGCATTCAAGACCAAGCTGCATTTATCAAAGATAGAGTGGAGTGCCTTCACAGTGTCAGTTAACCCTAGTGGTGGAGTTTCAGTACATGATATCATACGATTATATGCCGGTCAGACATTAAGAAATTTTGTTGGATGACTGAGGATGTGAGAATTGACACAATGTAGCATTCATACACCGAAGTGACAATTCGATAACAAGACGTACTCAGACACCGCATTAGTTAAAAATAATATTTTTTTATCTACACTATTTATAGAATACATGCGCCCGCATGCTCAGTAATATCACTGTTTATTCGAATAAAATTAATGGATTTTGTGGATTAGATTTTTTTGCTTGGATTTCATTTGCTGCTTGGATTTTAGTTCTGTGAGTGACACTGTTTTAATTCGTGCAATTGCATTTGGATTTCTAGTGTACTATCGTTTCCTCCAGAGTTCTGACTTCTGAACCAATGCCGGCTGGGTTTGGCTTGAGTCCTGCCGTGGAAAGGTCTGATCGACCTGAAGAACACTTGTAATTGATTGTGCAGATGCTGCAGAAAACAGAAGTCTATCCATAGAGAGACATCTATGTCTTTACTCAATGCATTTTATTCCTCTTGCTGCAGATCCAGTTCTGCATTCTGTAGAAAATAAGTAACAATAAAAGAGTGCATCACAACATTACAAAAATCAGCTAGAATTTACATCAAACTCTTCATCATCTCTTTGGCTTCATAATACGATGTACATGCTCCTGACCTCCATAGATGTAAAATGTTCGGAGAATACAACTGCTCCTCACAAATACAGGTTCCATTATTTCATGCTGCTCTGACTGTGACTATTCTGTTCTTCATTCTGACATCCTTGCTCCTTGTCGTTTTCATTTTCTTCATGGTGAACACTGTCACCCATACCTTTTCCATTAGCTGCCTCTTGTCCACCTGCACACTCATTGTCACTGTTGTCTAATTCTTCAACTTCATCCACAATGTTGTCGTCAACTACTGGATCAAGAAAACGCTTAAGACGAGCACAGTGGATGGTTTGCTTAAATGGTTTTCCCTCCAATGTTTTCAGACAATATCTACCCTTGCCCAGGTCTGTTTGAATTATGTAAACACCAAGCCATGTTTTCTCTAGTTTGCCTCCCATTCTGTGCCTATTCCTTGCATTGGACTTCAACACCTTGTCCCCCACCTTAAATATTGAATTAGTGTTGTGTTTCGAATCGATTCATAGTGTAGCTTCTGTCTGGTTTGTGCACAGAGAAAATTCTGTGTAGCTTAGGCACGATATTGTTCCTAAAGAGCATCAATATGTTTCAGATGCTCAGGTTCTGTAAGAATTTGTGGCAATGAGCTACCACCCACAACAATTTCCACCTGCACATGAACTGGGAGCTTAGCCTCCCGAAAATGCAATAGTAAAAAAGGGGTATAGCCAGTAGAAGCATGAATGGATGTCCTGTAAGAGTCATATTTAATATTAGGCAGTGATGTTCATAATCATATTTTGCACGTAGCATGTCAGAGTTGCCTCCACAGTTTTTCATGCACCAGTAAGGTGCACTTTGGTGCTCCTTGCTAAATGACAAGATTTACAATGTTTGGAATGAGCATAGAGAGTACTGTGAACCATGTCTTGTCCCTGGTGCGAGCTGTACCAGCACAAATCTTCCTCATCTGTTTGGCCACAATCCTTTGTGCCTGCAAATTTGCAATTAATGCACACCAAGCCATATTGAACAGCACCATGCCATGTGTCAAAGGAATTGACCATCCCTAGATCTTCACACACATACTTCTTTATGGTTGTCTGGTAGTCATGGGCAACCTCAGTTATGTTGAGACCTATGTTAGAATAGAATGTATTGTATTGATTGTAATGAAATAAAAACAAGCAAACCTCGGTCAATAACTTGGGGCAAAACAATTTTAGTGCAGGCTACCTCTCTTATTTGTGCTACTCTGTGCACTGGTCTAGAGAGTGGGCTGATCCCAACAATTCGACGTGTACTGCAATAGACAAATATGACTTGCATGCATATACGCACATTAGGCACAGGCATAGTACAAATGTGAATACCTTCCAGCGAGGCAAGGTACTGTTGAATGGTACGCAATAGAAGTGGAATCGTGGTGTGCATCAGTGATTACCCACTATTGGAAGTAATGCAGACAATCAGTATAAAATATAAGAAAATACGATCTACATTATCTCTCCACTTGTGGCATAGTCAGGGTATGCCTTCACACGTTCCACAGCCAGTTTCATAGACTCTTCTGCTGCCTCTGCTATGATCTGTTGTTACTGTTGGTCTATGTAAACTGAAGAGCCAGAATAGAACATGATGAAATAATCGGTCACTGATATCTCATGGATCTACCAGAGCTGATGTACTGCACCAATCTCAGCAAACTTGCAGAAGTTCATAAACTGACTAGGCTACATATACCAGCAAAGGTAAAAGCATGGACGAGCCTGGAATACAAATATACTGATAGCCATGCATCTGTATTGCTATACTGACCTTTTGACTTGCCAAGTAGTGACCTGCAAGAACCCGAGAACTAGCCCAACTGCGAGCCGCCTTGCAGTGTGGACACACAAAAAGAAATCACACCACAGCTTTTTTCTATTCAAAGTCATACCAGGATATAAGAGTACCAACAATACAGCATGTTTTGGGGCACCTTCTTGAAAGGCTCCAGCCTCCAAGAGGGACGTGGCCTACAACAGTGTTGCTGTACCAAGCCATGACAAAGACTCCAGATGGCCTTGTGCTCAAACCACACAGAGATTCTGGTCATCTGGGTCTTTGTCTCCCGTGTACATCCCTATAAAGCGAGCAGTGGATGAGTACACGTGCATGTATACATGTATAGGTCACTGTAAATGCCGTTACATGTGTCAATCCACATGTTTCTGATTACAGGAAACGTTACGAATAGATCTCATAAAGGTTATGCATCCATATATCGCACTGCTTAAATTATAGATACCAGCTTTTTCCAGGAAGGTCTGAGTTGGCTGTAAAGTAGAGGGGACCGTACATGTAGGTGGGATGACACACAAGGTCCAGCATCGCATTCAGTAACGCGGTATTATCCGGCCTTTTAGAAGTACCGGTTTTAGAAGTGCTATCTTCGAGAAATAAAATCCGCCTAGCAGCATCTATTCGTGCTTTAAAGGTATCCTTCTCCTCCTGAGAAGAGAACGTCATGCCAAGAGTAAATCGCAATCCGGAAGTCGCCATTTTAATCAATTGTGTGTAGCTAGACGTGTGCAAAATTTATACTACCGATACGATCACATCAGAGCCCATACAAAACTTGCAGTGTGTGAGTTTTTGAGGTGCACCCCATGTCTCTTCAGAACGGACGCCATATTCGGCCGTCTAAATTGGCCGGCTGGCCGGCCACAAATTACGCCCTTTTATACGCCGTGTCGAAATGCGGCATCTTGTAATGTTTAAAATTGCTAATTGCTAATTCCAAATACAGGTGTAGCTAGTCTTAAGATACCTGAGATAGCATCTACGTGGTTACGTGCATGTCTGCATGTATATTGCACTGACTTGCATGCATGTATGTACATGTACATGTATACTAAGGTATTCAAAGCGATTTTAATAATCAACACAACAGATAGTTATGGTCGTGTGAGAATGCATGTATGCATTTGGCGTTCTGAGCATATCATAATTATACTATAATAATCCATCCCGTAGATGTAAGATTTCCTTTCCGTACAGGAACTGTTGGCATTTTTCCACAGACAATTAATTTATAACGCGTGACGTTAATTCAAATATTCAATTGCTGGACATGATTGAATTGACTGCATAGTACAGTGTTCACGTACATGTGCAGTAGTTCACAACAGTGAATATCACACCTGGCCAAATACATCCTACTATATTTGCAAGAGACTATAATGTTACAAGTAAATAAAAACATTCACGGATAATGTTTCTCGTTAGAGAATGTTTTTATTTACTTGTTTAATCAGTTGCCAAACTCCCTACACACACACACACACTGTAACATCGTTTGTAAAGGGCGAGTGCAGAACAAGTGTGTATGTGTATGTACGAACGTATGTATGTATGAGTACATATGTATTTTCCTCTGTCGTAGTAGCGCGTCTTTATATGTTGTCACAAATTCAGAACGGAAGGAGGTTAAACAATATAATTGAAATTATAAGTGTATGAGTTTTTAATGTACTGTACCGCTGTACGGTTCACAGGGAAAAAACTCGTCGAATCACTTTATGATTTACAAATGATGTCACTTACATTCTGTTACAGAATGTTTACATTATGTTACGGAATGTTAACAGACGTAACATAATGTAAACATTCTGTAACAGAATGTAAGTGACAAATCATTTGTAAATCATAAAGTGATTCGACGCGTTTTTTTCCTGTGGTTCCCCTGCCTAGTCCTCTTCCTCTCTCCCAGCTTCGTCTCTGACCTCGGCAGCCTGGTTCAGGCCATGAGAGCCATGCGGGCGGCCAGAGTGGCAGCAGGCGAAGTGGTGGTGGGGGCACTGGTGCCAATGCTGGTGCCGGTGGTGGGGCTGGTGCAGGTAGCGGAGCTCCTGCTGCTTCTGCTGGCAGCAGCGGGGGCAGCGCTGCTGCTGCTGCTACTGTTGCTGGCGGTGGGGGCAGCGCTGCTACTGCTGGAGGCGGACGGTAGGGGGGCAGCACTGCATCAGACAGAGAGTATAGAAACAAAGTGCAAGAATTTAGTCACCAATTGGTCTACATATTCATGACCTCACAGAGAAGGGGGAGTGGTTTTATGTGTGTGTACAGTGTGTGTGTAGTGTGTGTGTGTTGCCAGCTGTGCTAAAATTTTATTGGTCCAATTTTATCTATTCACTGATTGGTCTGCATAACTCATGACCCTACAAAGGTGCCATTGTGCTGAAAATTGCCATTCATGCTTCCAAATTAAAAGGTGTTAACAATGTTTACATGGGAAAGACCTCCCCTCCAATGATGAATGGACATTTGGAACAGTCCTCAACACTAATGCTACTTCTTCACTAGTGAGCTTGCGACACTCATTTGTACATTTCCATTTCAAGGGGTGCATGGTATCCTTATCTCTGTCACCTATCTCCTCTGCCACTACACACCTACCATTGAGGTCTACTGGAATGGCCCCAAGTTGTTTTGTGTAAGTGTACGAATTAATAAAAAAACGTATGGTTCAGAGCCAGCAGTACGATACCCTGCCCAACTAAAATATCATTTTCTTCAAATTTCAATGCACTAACTTCCCGAATAGTTTTTAGCAATGACCCTGCTTCTGCTCTTCGTACACTCAGTGCTTTAGAAACCAATGCATCTGCACCAATCTTACTTACTGCTGCACCGGCAGATCTTGTAATGGATGAGACTTACAAAAGGCATCATTTACTTCACTTGGAAGCTCACTATCCCTACGAATAGCGTTTTCAAGACCACCATTATACTCCATTAGTGCATGAGATTTGGGTTCATACAAGGGGTAGAGAAGGATACGGTTGCAGTAATTTTCAGTGACAACCCTAGCATATGCAATTAAATTCATACACAGTTGCAGGTTGTACATCGGCTTTTTGTCCATCACATTAAGGATGACACCCCAATATTCAATAGACAGGTCACAAAGGAGAAAGGACTACTGTACACAACAGTTAGGTCACCATGCATGCTTTACATGTGAAGTGAATGGTTTAGTGCATGCAGATCCCTTACATGCGTGCTGTCGCGTAGAGAGGCCTTCTTCTTTTCGGGATCGGTCGCGTACAGAGGCCTTATTTTCGCGATCGGCCTTGTATACATGGGCCTTCTTTTCGGGATCGGCCGGCCTTCTTCTTTTCGGAATCGGCCTTGTAGCGGTCGCGTACAGAGCCTTCTTCTTTTCGGGATCGGCCTTGTAGCGCGCTCGGGCTTTAGCCTTGTTTTCTTGTGATTAAATATCGTCTTGCTTTTGAAGGTATTCCGCTCGTTGCTTAGATCTCTTCTTTCGATTGCGCGAAGGCATTTACTTCACTAGCCAAAGTATCGATTAAACTGCGATAGAATTTTGTGCAGGTTGGAGTATACATTAAACAATAATAAACCAACAGTTGGTTAATCATGTAGGAGCCATGACTTCTAGCAGAACATGTACACAATTATGCCTTAGTTAAAAAATAGACACAATATTCTCTATTATATGCTTTACCTTCAGACCATTAACTGGTTATTGCTGTATGTGTACCCCCCCCCCCCACCCCCCCCACCCTACCCCCCCCACCCCCTTGAGCGCATTTGACGTTGAGAGCATTGCCTCTTCTCCTTGTTGGGATTACAGTCTATTGGCCACGTTAGAAAATGTTCAATTTCCCTTCCTCCTCTTTCAGAGCTCTCCTTTTGCAAGGTTTGTTTTCAGTCGTTGTCATCTCCCCATGCCCTCTTCATGGCTCTATGCATTTCATTCCATCTCCAGACCTGGGTCTGAGTGTGGACCACAATGAGTACCAAATAACAATCCTTTGGTGGGCTCCATACCCTGTTCAGAGCACCCTTTGGATCCCCTATAGGACATCATGCATTAATGTGTTAGTATTGTGGTGACACTGTATCCAGGCACAACACTCTCAATATCAAGAGATGTGGTACTCCAAACCTGCTATGGCAGAAATTGGTGGACATGAGTTCAGGCAAGCACTTCTCATGCAGTTGTGGCATCATGGTTTTTAACTGCATGGCTTTGTGTCAAACTGCTGTTGAATACCAGTTATTATTTACCTGGCCATCCATCCAGAACGAACAGTTTGAGAATATGCATGCAACAGGTCATCATCCTGAGGTGATCTCTCAGAGCTACACTGATCATGAGGTTGTTACACCATGCGCTTATGTCCGCTATGGTTGGCTACATGATCTCAATTCTAGCTCCAGCACAACAATGTACTTCCTGCATGCAAGCCATGTATCTACGGCTAGCGGTTATTTCCCGGATGACACTATAGCATGAAATCATACTGCACAGCACTTATAATTAACGAAGATCGTAAAGGCGTCATAGGTGTACGTGTTTATCCTTCTTTAGTAATACTTAAGTATACTGTTCTTAACTTTGTCTGGTGGGAGAGCTGTGGGTGTGTATGGACTCGCGCGTGATTGGATACACTAAAGTGGTTGCAGGAGTATAGGCACTGTAACACACACGCACACACACAAACACACGCACTCACACACACACGCCGCAATTGCTCACACACGCACACACACGCACATGCACACAAAGACACACACATGCACACACACGCACACACACGCACATGCACACACACAGGCACATGCACACACACGCACGCATGCACACACACACACACACACACACACACTCACACTCATACACATGCAACACACAACCGATTACTACGCAATTACTACTGTTGTACCACGGAATGCAATGCTTGTATCCTATGCACAGTGATGTAATTTTACCACAAAATTCTACTGTTGTAATCAACAATCAAAGCACCACGCCCAACAAGTGTATTTAATGGAGTCACCATAGCTATGCTTTTGCCCCCTCGTACCCAACACATTCCTGAGTTGCCTCTTGAATTGGTCAGAGAAACCATGCCACCTGGATTTAGATACAGAATGCCTTCCCACGTTATAAATGATACGCAGACAGGAACGCGAGCTAATACGCAACGCTTTTCATTTCCTATGCTATATAAACGCACGTACCTTTATGACTTCGCTCATCAGAAATAACATAGCAACTGGCGAAAGCATTCGAATTAAATGCTGGTGGCTGGCTACCGGTATTCTGCTGGCTGTTCTTTACCAAATCCGAGCGGTTCAGAACGATTTCATATAGACCCTCGATTCTGACTGCCAACGTCATTGGGCTCAAGCAGCTCCCCATCTTCAACCAAGACTCCTCGATAACGGGAGTTCGTAGATAAGTACTGACAGTGCATGTTTCCGGTGAGCGAACTCAAAACAAGAAATGGTGAATATCCCTACTTTGTCGCTCTCCAACTCGTGACTGAACATTCAAATAAATATTATTGTGTAATGAAATTAAATATCGTCGGGTGTGATTTCCTACGGATTAGTATTATTCTATAGTGCAAGGTTAATCCCCAGGAAATCACGAAGGAAATCACTCTCAATTGTGTTTGCACTCATTTAATTTTTTATCATGCTATACTATTCACCTGAATGTTCATCGTCGTTACTATAAAAGTTCCGTCGTTCTGTCGTGCTTTGTCTTTACATCACTGCTCTGGTGACGACTAAGAAGACATGTTTGAGGAGGAAACGCGTCTTCTCAAGACAGAGATGTCGGTGGAAGCAGCCAAACGGCAACGCCTTCGGGATCTGGACTGCTTCATCATGGATAATTCCATTCGCGAAAGTACCGTCGGTCAACTCAGAGGTCACACGCTGGAAAACAAATGGAAAATCTTCAACGAGGTGAAGAAGTGCGGGTTTAATAATTTCGTCGTTGCCGCATTCGCACACGCGACACGCGTGGACGACGAGTTTGTCCAGGAACTCGTAAAGAGCGGAGAAGACGTTAGGACGCTGTATGCCTTCACTGAGGTCTCTGAAGGTGTGAAGGATGGCGTTCATGACGCAACGACGCTACCTGTTGGGCTGGCCAAGATGCAAGCATTCGGGATGAAGAATCCGATACTAGAAATCGACTTAAATGACAAATCGGTCGACTGGAGTAGGTTTACGGTTGGTGATATGTGCAAGCTGGTCTTCAGTCGAATGAATTGGAGCCGTCAATTTCTGAGCTCCAGTTCAAAAATTTTCATAAACTTGAGAGACTTTCCGCTCGTCATGGTAGAAGCGCCTGAAAGAGCTTTAGAGGTCGTTTCTTGGCTTGCGGCGCTTCCTCCCGATCAGCGACCGCACGGCATATTTTTCGAAGAGCCAACAGGAAAATACCTGCCGGATGAGGTGGGGGCGTGGACCGCTAGCCTACGCAGTGTCATGGACAAAAACGGATGGACTACGGGACTCTTATTAACTCACGTGCATGAGAAATGGGGATTTGCGGAAACAGCGCAGCTAGAATGCTTGGCTAGAGGAGCAAACGGAGTGTGGGCGAGCGTCTGCGGTGAGGGAGCCGCCGTCGGACACGCGTGCACGTCCGTCACACTCATGAATCTGATTTCCATGGGAAACAAGAAGGTCACTGAGCGCTACAACTGCGCTTATCTGCGGAGGGCCGCTACAAACGTAACAAACATCGCTGTTGCCTACCCTCCCCACCCCAGGCAGGTAGTGTATGGAGAGAGGGCGTTGGATTTCACTTTCGACTTCGGGAATATTGCAGGAGGCCGAGTGGACGAAGGAGAGTTCAACATGGCGGCCTTCTTTGGCGAGAAGGCGCCGGTAAGAATAAGTACCCTCTCGTCCCCAGCCATGATTAAGCAACGAATGCTGGATTTGTTCGGTAATGACGAGCAGTTTACGGATGATATGGCAGTTAAAATGCAAGGGGTTATGCTGGAGGACCTCCTTGGCGAAAGAAAAGAAGAATACATGAGTGAGGTTGGAATCGCCGTTTTGTTGGACCGTGCTGGAGGCAAGATGACGAAGAGGATGAGGGACGTAATCGAGAAGTTAGAGCTCAATAAACCCAACGAAGAGTACCTAATTGGTGAGGTGCGCAAAATTTGGGATGCCTGGGATTTGTGCGACGAGGAGCAGAACGATGACCGTTTGGAGTTTCACTCCTTCTACAACGGATTCATGGCTCCCTACTTCGGATGCTTCAGATGCGAGGATACGAGGAAGGGGCTGAAGGCCATTGACATGGATGCAGATGGCTATGTTGAGTGGAGCGAGTTCCTGGTCTACGTGAAATGGGCGCTACGTGAATATCCCAACCTTACCAACGTCGACCAGCTATTGTCCATTACCTTCAGGAAGGGCATAGTCCCTGCAATGAGAGATGAAGTTGTGGAAAATAAGAATAAAGGTAACATGAAGTGGAAAAAAAAAACTAACTAACCAAAAGCATTAATACAATGTAACAAAACGAAGCTGAAGACTTTCTGTTTCAGCGCATTTCACATGTTATATATTCTTGTTTTACAGAAGCGGGTATACATAGAAGCGGGTGTATTAAAGTGAAACGGGCTAATAAGAGAAAGGTAACATGAAGTGGAAAAAACTACGAACACCATTGTCAAAAACTGAACATTCTCTGTTATATGGCTTTTTACATGCTAATAATTTTTGTTTATACATTTATACCGGTGGAACCGGATTGGGTGATCCCCTTTTTCGTGAACCCACTTGGGATATGGTTCCCCCCCCCCCCCCCCCCCCCCCCCCCATCATTCTCCATCTATCCGCTCATACATGTTGCACTGCATACACATGCAGAGTAAGATGTTTGGTTTACGACTAATTACTATGGTCCTATTGTAACGGACAAAGGCAAGCTTCCTACTTTTATTTGTCTCCAGGTAATGGCTGCAACGATTGAGTTCAGTTGTTTAGTTTAACTCGCGAATTAAATCGCTTTGTGACAAGTATTGTGACAAGGACTATGAAGCACATGCCACATATATAGAAACTCAATTACATTGTAATGTTACACAGTTGCTGTCAGTTCCATTTTTCATAATGATTTGATATATATGTTCTGTCCGGATGCAATACAATTATCCGGTTGATCAACCGGTCGTCCGGTTAATCAACCGGATACCCGGTTGAGTAACCGGACGACCGGTTGATCAATCGGATTTAATAAAAAAAAGTATTGCGCATGCTCAATAACTGAAGTGTGAACACGCCGATCATGGATAAGAGCGCCAGCTGCAAGATCTTTGGAGAGTATGTAGATTCCTTGTTTCCTATTGGAGGGAAGCGTTCCAGGAGTGCTGTGATACGGCAGGACTTTGCCAAACGAATCGTCGATCACTTGAAAGGAAAACAAGATCCAGATGCCTCATTTCGACATTTTCGTCAAAAAGGGTGGCTTTGCTCTACTGGATATGCCATCGGCAGGCATTCGTGATGTACTAGTTGTCTCTTTGAAGGAGGAAAAGCAGGTAAGATTTCATTCAACGTATACGGCGTCGCATCATAGATACTATAGAAGAGGGATTTGAAGCACGGTTAATTATCGCTAATTATCACCTACACTCCGTGATCTGCTCTGTTTTGTGGTTCAAGCCTTATCATCGACCTACGCGCGCGCGCGTTTTATCTGTCTAAACGCTATGACTTCCAATGAAATCCTGAAAAATGCCATTGAAAATGTTTTAATTGATGACGGCTTTAAGATACAGACTCCATCGTCCAGAAGCGCTGTTGAAGATGCTCGGAAACTCCTACATTGGTTTTCATTGCCTGATAGTAAGGACGTCATTTGTGAGTTTTCTGAAAGACTTGTATCGGACGTTGACAAGTGTTTTAATCCACCCAAGAAAGTAAAAAAGAGTGGCTGTATGTTGCAACGTAAGCTTGTTCAAGTATGCTGATCAAAGACAGTACATCACTCACACTCTGGAGTGTACAAGGTATGAATTGTAGAACCTTACAAGAGGCATAGTTTAGCAGGTTGCAACCGAAATATACACTCCAGTTAAAACTGGCTTGAATGTGAATAGTGAATTGCACCCGGCCTGTGTTCGATGTTTGATAATATGAAGCTTTACAGATGATGATTACGTTAGTATCAGACACTGGAGTGATGTCAACCCAACTTCTGGGAAGAGCAGGTAACAAATCTTGTTTGAACCATCGTAGCTTGGTCTGTATGGAAACTTTGTCCAACGGAATCGACACAGGAAATGGAACGCACACTTTATGTAAGGAGATGGACACTAAGAGGGAATAATCTTTGCCAGACTCAGGCTTCTTCTTCCACCAATGCTTTCTCCTACCCATACCTGTATGTATTTGAATGAAATAGATAAACACTCTTACTACTACAATCTACCTCCCTTCTCGAGGTCAGCGTGCAAACATGGCCTATTTTGTGTTCATTCACGCATACCGGTATAGAAATATTTCTATACCGGTATGCGTGAATGAACACAAAATAGGCCATGTTTGCGATAGCGTTACTTGAAAACCAACCATTCTTTTCGGAAAAAGAAAAAATTCCCTCCTGGAGCATTCACTGCTCTCTCAGGATTCATAACAAGCATTATAAAAGGACTTACGATTGCTTGAATAAAGGTACACACACGAAGCATATCATTTCTTGCACTTTCGAACTATACGATCGTGTAACTCATGATCCGATGACGACTAAACAAAAGTAAAAAAAAACCCTCCTTGCAAATTCACCTCTCTAAACAGATAAAGCATCATAAACCTTCGGGAGACTACCGGTTCGTAAATAAAGGTACAAAACCCTGCGTGAGCTGTGACACGTTGTAATAACTATGCAGCGCTATAAATCTACGGCGTTTTTTTGGTCAAATACCTTCAAAACCCTTACCTTCCAAAAAAACGACTAATGCAAACTGGTAGAACAACGTTCAGAACACTTTCTTTAGATTTAGCCACTTTAAAGGTGTGACTCTCGCGATCACGGAGTGCGCGCAAAGTCTCTATGGCTCACGTGATGCGCTTCCAATCCCTCTTCTATAGTATCTATGGTCGCATGAAGTCATATATTTACACCTCGCTGTACAGAATTTAAATGATCGTACTATGATGAAAGCTTCTCGCAGAGTTGCAACAGTTGAAGAGTTTTATAGCATATTGGAGCAGGTTCACTCCAAAGACTGTCTACATGCGGGCTCAAAAAAGACATTTGCCAAGGTTTGCACGTTTTAAATCTTCTTATGCTTACATGCATGGAGGTGATTCTAATTGTCTAGGTTCAATCTTTGTACTCGCATGTTCCTAGAAGTGTGGTAGAGCATTTCATTAAGCTCTGTGAAACTTGCAGTCTTCGTGTGCCTCAAAAAACCAAACCTCCACTGGGGCCTATGGATTCTTTTCACGTGTATCGGTCAGTATATTTTTTTGCCCAAAAAATTTTATTATCCACTTTACAGATTGATCTGATTGACATGAGGCACTTGCCTCATGATGGCAATAAGTGGATCTTGCATATTGTTGATCATTGGTCAAAGTTCAATTTAGCATATCCACTACCCCAGAAGACTGCCAAAGAAGTGACAAATGCTCTTGAGAAGTGGGTTTTCCCTCTATTTGGTCTCCCTACTATCCTGCATAGTGACAATGGGAGAGAATTTGTGAATCATTTGATTGAGGACGTTCTAGCCACTTGGCCAAGAGCTGTACAGCTAGTGAGTGGTCGGCTGCGACATCCTCAATCGCAATGCCTGGTGGAACAAGCTCACTATACACTGGAACGAATGATGAGTTCCAGAATTGCAGAGACAGCATCTAATTCTCCTCCCTGGACTCACTGGCTACCACATATTGTCTGTAAGTTCTGCCTTGCAAATGTGTATAAGCATGTTGATGCATTATACAGTGTGTATAGTTATAATTATGATTATGTAGATACAATCAATGCTCAAGTGCATAGCTCCACAAAGCACACTCCATTTGAACTTGTGTTTGGGCAACCACCAAGATTAGTTGTGGTACCAGATGCAAGACTTAAGGGACTCATCAATGAAGAGGATCTTGAATTAACTGGTGAGATGGAGAGTGCCCAGGACACATCTGATGTGGATCGTACTACTGTTGAACTGACTCTCCAACACAATTCTGCAACTACTATCCAACACAGCTCCCTTGATAGCACCCATGACAGTTCCCTTACAGTCCTTGATACTTTCCAACACAGCTCCCCATCCATCCATAATAGCATTCATGACAGTGCCCCAACTGTCCTTGATAATATCCATCACAGTCCCCCATCTGTCAAAGAAAGCATGTTTGACAGTTCACCAACTTTGAGTGATGTCATCCAACACAGTTCTTGTTCCCATACTATCTTTAACAATTCTCAGGATGTGACCAGCAATGATAGTAACACTAATTCAAAACTAGGCGATGGTGTGAGTAGATGTTGCAACTCTGAGTCTGAAACAGAAGAGAAGGATTAAACACTTCACGTTTTGGACTCTGAAGCAAAAACTGAAGATCAATTTGTAGGCAGACTTAAACAACTCGCAACAATTGAGAAGCACAGACTCGTATGAGAGAAAGCAGACATGAACTATATGAAAACTGCATTAAAGATGCAAGAAAAGTTTTCAAAGATGCACAAAGTTCGTGAGTTTAGAGTTGGAGAGCATGTCAGTGTTCGGATACCGCGCATTGATCGGAGTTGCACAGACCTATTGCGACTACCATGTATCGTTGTCGAGGTAATTGGTAAAGCACAATCATCTCCGTTGTAAATCCGGAGTAATTCAGAGATGTTATCAGGCTGGTGATTTAGAGCCTTATAAAGGTCAGTATGACATACCATTGGATGGATGAGAAAATGAACCTCGAATAAGTTTGAAAGAAGCTGCAAAAAATCAGTCACCTTGGAATTCGTTCACAGACAATAAATGTAATTGCAAGGCGGAAAAATGTGATAACTTTAGATGCTCTTGTAGGAAAAGCAAAATATATTGCAGCAATCACTGTCACAAGGGCAACCCCTGCAAGAATAGATGTCCACCTGAAGAAATATCTGAAATAGAAAAAGGTGAGATGGCATTACATACTGCATGGGGCCTGTATTGATGTAACTCAGTACTATGTTTAATTTCATTTATTGTCTCAGTTTAATTTTTCTCACTTGATGTATGTTATAAACAAATGCAAATTTTTGTGTCAGTTTTAGTACATATTTGAAAATTCATCTAATCTCTACATTTACATGTATAGGTTGTAGCTGTAGAAGTGGGTGTCACAGCAAGAAAAAATGCTCGTGCAGATCAGGAAATAAGATGTGTCTATCATTGTGCCATCCAGGTCATACATGCACAAATTGCAAAGATACTATGTTGCTGTCAACCAAACAAATTGATGTTGTATCAGATGCAAGTCCAGCAAAGGATGTAGTGAAACCATGGACTTCTATTTGTGGAATTCTTTTAACACAATCACACAAAGAAGTGGTGAAGTCTCCAAATCAGTGGCTAGATGATGACTTAATTAATGCAGCACAGTATATGTTAAAGAAACAAAACCCATCTGTTGAAGGATTTCAGTTCTTTTAAGTTTCTAATGGAGCCTAAAAGAACACCCTTTATTCAGATATTGAACATTAACAACAATCATTGGATAACAATATCTACCATTGGTGTACCACCATCTACTGTCAAAGTGTATGATAGCAACCATGGACAACTGCCTCATCATGGGCAAAAGTTAGTGGCAGATATTTTGCAGTCTTGTCAACCTGATATTGTAATCCATTACATTGATGTCCAAAAACAAGCTAATATAAGTGATTGCGGCTTGTTCTCAATAGCATTTGCAACTGCAATAACATTTGGTCAAGATCTTGCCATGATATATTTTGATCAGGAAAAAATGAGGCAGCACGTTATCAACTGCTTTGAAATTGGACACATGTCATTGTTCCCAACCCATGGTCACCGAAACCCACAGCAACACGCCACAGAAACCATTTCTATTTATTGTATTTGCCATCTCATCGCTGAAGGCACCATGATACAATGTTTCTCCTGTAAAGAATGGTTTCATAAATCCTGTTTGTCTGTTCCCTCAAAATTCATTCATAACAAAAAACTTGTCTGGAACTGTCAGTGGTGTGCTGGTATTTGTTAGGAAATACCATGATAGCATTCTTAGTGTTGTATTTGTTTCAATGATGCATTGACACTCATGAATTATAACTCATGGACAGGGAGGTGAGGGGGTGTAGTTTTTGTTTCCATATGGTCGTCATAAGTCCTGTTGAACAGCCGGGTAAGTCGCGTTCAACAAGCTGGTACAGCCGGGTAAACTATACTGTTATACGGATAACCTATTGAACAATCGGGTTAGTCCCGTTGAACAGTCCGGTAAGTGCCGTTAGACAACTGGATAACCCATTGAACAACCGGGTAAGTCCCGTGGAACAACCGGGTAAACTATATTGTCCCGTTAGACAACCGGATAGTTATAACGCAACCGGGTACCCGGTTAGATAACCGGTACCCGGTTGATCAACCCTGTGCCCGGTTGATCAACCGGCGTCCCGTTGCTCAACGGGACAAACTGATCATCGGTACGGAACATATACATGCATATGTAATTGTAAGATACATGTATATTGCTTCTTGAATGCTGTTGACGACATTCTAATAGGAGCTTGTTTCAGCCACTTATGCTTTCCTACAGAATCATTTCATACACAAATATTGATGTCACCAGTGTATAAATCTTGCATGGGTTGTCTTCGCTCAATAATTCATATAATCTTCCTTTAAGTACGATGAAAATTGATCAGCATTGTGAGACATACATGTACTGTATAGTGTACAGGTCCCTATTAATGCAAGCAGTTCAGTATGGTCGTCCTGCGATTCAGTGATTAATAAAGCCCACTAGTGCTCTAGAAAAACATTTACCATAAACCTCATTACGAAATGGACACAAATCTTGGTATTGGCTTCATACCCAACCTTCCGCCAAAAGGTCGGCTATACTTATTATAAGTGAAGGAGAAAGGGCAGACCTCACGTGGAAAAACCACATGTACTTTAATATTCGCGCTGCTCACGCGGACAAACCACATCACCACATGTCAGTACCCTTCGTCGTTGAACCACATGTACCTTTCGTCGGAAGTTGCGCGTTTCAAGCTTTTCCATCCCCTTTTTCCATCAGGTCTTCTCCGTCAAAAATCTATATACATGTATGTCATCAAATCCTTCCATCATTTTGACAATTTTGTGTGCGCAACCTCGTGGCTACATTCTAGCGCATGTAAAATACTGGAAGGGGTCACCCCCGGTCACTGTGTCCTAGGATTAGTGACCGGGGGTCACTGTACCCGGGGAGTCACCCAATCCCCCGCCATCGGGTGTGTTAAAGGTCTTCCATTAAGATCTATACCCCGTGCATACCAGAATCGGCCTGCATGAAGTACAAATCATTGCAATCATGCGATGTGTCCTATAGCGAACGTGTGGATTATAACCGTTAAGTGCTTTGTGTGCGATATTGCACTGCCAACTAAATACATGCAAAATTCTCTGTGTAGCAGAGATTTATATTTTGCTGTGACAGACATACATGTACATGTACACACATCAGAGTATGAATTGGTAATAAAACTGTTATCAACTCTGTGACCGCGCCACCCGCGCTGGCAGCGAACAACAGCCACAGGAGACAAGGCACTTAATTACACTTCAGAGAGAGTGTTTCAACACACGCAGGTCATATATAGGCAGAGAAATACACACCATAGATCTGTCTGACAAATAAAGTGCCTCGATCCCCAGCGCAGAGGTCACAGCATCCCGCAGGGCGTTGTACATGTAACAATATAGGTCCACAAAGGGGAAGTTCTCTAATACACGTAAATGTAATTAACAGTTCAGTCCGCCACAAAAGCAGTGCTTACACTCGTACGCAGACCCAACGGTACGCAGCTGCGAGTGGATTACATCACCGCTACGCGTACTTAAGAAGTTATAACGTTGGGTCCCGTATGAGGCTGAGAAGTGCCCGTTATATGTACTTGCCGTAATTAAATGCAGTAGCTAGTAGACGCCTGGATATTTAGCCGTATTCGGCCCAAGCCAAAAATGAATTTCAATATCTAGTGAGAACAACGGACCAAAACGTAATAGAACAAATCATCATTATCATTATAAGTATTATATCAAATTGTACTCAGTGTTGTATCTACTGTAATCTAAGATATTGCTGAACGAAATATGCACTTGTCAAACAAACGCGTGCATGTTTGCATAGCAGCTATGTGTGCACACTGTTGGAGACACACTTCCAATCCTTATGAGCAATATTGCTCCTTTGCCCGTCAGTTAAAGAGTATGATATACTGTTAACCTATAAACTATGTTCTTTTGCGTCTTTGTTAGTTATTGTAGCCACCATATACATCTATCACAGCAATTCGGCCGTCCGCACGCGGGTGATTACAAACTACGTATTCAGTCATGCATCCGTGCATATCACAAAGCGTGCACTCAGAGTCCCATTATTTCACCGCCCAATCCTGTACGGGAATATCATTAAACGGCCATTTAACCCTCTCCTCACGTATGATTGAATTTGAATTCGAATTCCTCTTCTAAGTTTACAACACGCCGAGGATACAGCTGCAGTAGAGGACAGGTCACACGAATTTTTAATTAAGGTATGTGAGGTCAGAAAAAGCTAGTTTTCTAATGCCTGAAACAATGTGCACTCGTTGTCGCTCAGGGGTCAGAATAAGGCTATAGCTAGTTGTATGTACTCACATTGGTTTGAGGCCTCACCACAGTGGTCTTCTTAGGGTGATGTGATTCGGAAGGGTGTGGCTATCTTCGGTGAGTAATTTGTCTCTAGATCTAATAATGGTGTACACACGGAAATGTGTATCACTCAGTACATTCATAGATGTCTAAATAATCTATGGTACATTTCATTGTATGTGACGCAAGGTTTGTCCAGTAAGTTTCACATTGGTATGAGACATCACCTCAATGATCTTCTGAGGGTCATGTGATTCTGAAGGGTGTGGCTATCTCAGGTGAGTCGTTTTTCACTAATAATGGTATACATACTGAAGTGAGTATCACTACATTTCATTGTATGTGACACAAGGTTTGTCCAGTAAGCTTCAGATGACCATTGGGGCGATGTCTCATACCAATGTGAAGCTTACTGGACAAACCTTGTGTCACATACAATGAAATGTAGTGATACTCACTTCAGTATGTATACCATTATTAGTGACAAACGACTCAAATGAGATAGCCACACCCTTCAGAATCACGTGACCCTCAGAAGACCATTGAGGTGATGTCTCATACCAATGTGAGGGTGACGTGATTCTGAAGGATGTGGCCATCTCAGGTGAGTTGTTTGTCACTAATAATGGTATACATACTGACGTGAGTATCACTACATTTCATTGTATGTGACGCAAGGTTTGTCCAGTAAGCTTCACATTGGTACGAGACATCACCCCACTGGTCTTCTAAGGATAAGTGACCTATGCAGCACTCACTGGAAATGCATCAAGAATCTTTTCACCTATCAGAGTCATGTTAATGAATAGTTTTTCATATTGTTGACTTGGTTCTGAGTACAGTGCTACACAAGTATATAACCACACACAATTACACATAAAGTTCATCCACCTGCTGCACAAGGTGTAAGAACAACTCAAAATGGTACGAGCATTAGCTCTAATTAGTGAGTGACGGAGGCGACCAAAGAGGTCAGTCAATGCCTTGGTTATTTTTTATGAAGAAATGCATTTTAATATATTTCTTGGACGATGATTTATGCTTCAGCTTGCCCTGGAGACTATTTTATATGTTCTGCTGCGTGATGTTACTTATTATATCCATCGTATAAAGAGGCGGGGCACGCAAACAATCTATCGCTAGAATGTACCTCGTTCACTCGGTGTCTTCTTTGGTGCCATCCATAAATTACGTCACTTCGAAGGGTCCCCAGCATGCAGGGTGGTAGCAGCCAGTGTGACGATGTATACATGAAGCATACATCAGTATAAGAGGGGTCCATATAGGTGACGTAATTTATGAACGGCCGCTTGTCATATCATTTATACAAAGGCTCAGGATGCCAAATCCAACCTCCCATTATGGAAATGTCTTTCAGAATGCCTCACGCTCTCAGCAGGCGAGGTCTGCAATCGCCATGTCATTAGTAAAACATCATGACGATATGCATTTTATAGCAGCCACGTGAATCACGTGATGATTATATTCGTCTCGCGTTGGTAAGTATGGCTCACAGAATATTTTTGTATGACCGCTGTGGAACACTACATCTTCCACTGTAAGTCAGAGAGGTGCCATTTTATTCCAAAATCGTCAAACGAAAGCCAGGTGAGTTACCTTTAGCCTATACGCTCGTTTTGAATTGAAAGCTTTGCTTGTCAGGAAATTGTGTATTGGGATAACATTCTGCGAAGCAATTCAGGCAGGTTGTTGGTTAGAAAGAACGGCCGGCTACGTTACACAGCGAGGTGAGCTGGCAATTACGTGTTTTTGTGTGGCACTTTGTTTGCTTCCAAGGCGTAACGTCGGGAACAGAATATTGGTGTTCTCTATTATGGCAGAAATATGGATTCCTTGATCTACCTGAAACATCCTGGCTGAACAAGAGCGCTAAAACGTACGAGATGTAACAGCACCTCGTTATTGTTACCTTTCGCTCAAATGGCGTATTCTACGTGCATTCGGGTTGACAGCAGTGAACTATTCTACAGAAAGACCTGTGTTGTGGTAGTCAGATGTTACAACGTCACCATCAACTGCTGGGAGGTAAGGCCATTTTTTGGTAAAAGTGTTGTTTCAGTTATGCTTTCTTTTCTACGAACAGGTTTGTTCTCTTATCAACTTTCTATATTTGTAAACTTGAAACATTAAATTTTTTGACTATGTGATCAATAACCTGAGAAATAATGATAGTATATTGAACTTTCCTTACGTCATACGATAGTTCTATATTGCGCGTACACGGTAGGTTCCTCGGTCACGTACAAAATTGCACGTTCGCGCGCGACGTTGCTCTCGAATTATCCCGTGCGCATACAAATGATCCTCCGGGACCGAGAATGATCATTCGTATGAAATCGGTCCACTCACGATTTCGAGAGCACATGGCGCGCAAATTTCGGAAGCACGCTCTTCCGGGTGATATTGCGTGCTTTCACGGGCCCGGAGTCAAAGCCCTGAATTGCTGTGTATCAAGCTGTATCATTTGATCAGCAACTGAATGCATAGATGTGGGGTTCTAGGGTGCAATTTCGATTTTGTGGCAGGCTTGTTTTTAGACATTGTCCGTGTTTGTGCTTACATTTGTGCTGTAATAATAGTAAATTAGCGTTTGTGAATATAATTGTATATTATCACAATAAAATACTAAGAGCCAATGCCAGAGCCATCCTCCGTAGAGTGAAAAGCTGAACTTGTGTTTTGGGATGATGCAACAATGCGTATATCAGAAATTACATATATAATCATTGTCAAATTAAAATAATAATACTAATAATCCCAAGATCAGTAGCAGTTCGTAGGACAGAATTGCCTTCTGAGTGAAAGATTGATTAGTGTTTTATTTGACGTTGTATATTAAGTTAAAAATAAAGTAATCATCCAGTTTATGACACCCATACAAAAATATCCACCAATTATAATACCTTGGTGAAGAATTAAATGAGTTTGAAAATGAAACAGTTTCGAGGCCTTTCAAAACTAGCGATTTGTACTGACGTTAAGAAATCCATTGATTCTAGAACTAACTAATCCTTTCACTGATGTAATCTTACACATGACTACAACCTCCTAGAAATGTTAGGGTCATTGTTGACAATTCTCTTCAGTGCTGCTCTCAGCTCTGGGTCATCAGATGCCAACACAAACTTCACTATGAACCCAGCCACTTGCTGGATATTCATATCAGGATCAACAACTGTATCTTTTTCTGAAGTTGTTAGGTTGGTTTGAGGCAAAAGAGGTATGGAGTCATCGGTAGCAGGAGGTGAAGGTATGACAGAGGATGGGATCAGAGTGATATCAATTTCAGATGATGGAGATTTATGTCCAGCAGATGAAGGATACCTTGGGGCATAGTCAGCACCCTGACTGGATAAAAGATTGCAAAGTTCTTTGCTGTATTCAGGTGCAGTCTCATCTTGAGGCTTTTGCTGTGGAGGTGCGTTGGAGGTGTCCAAATCAAGCACACTTTCAGGTGAAGTGATGTGTCCCGACTGTAGACAAGGTCGTGACAGTTGGAGCTGATGTTGCCTAGGCAACTCAGAACCTGTCTGAGCGTTTTCAGGTGCATCCGTATTAATAGAAGTCATGTCTGCAGTGTTGGGAGTTATAGTTACTTCAAGGTCTGGCTGCTGACATAGTGATGGGGACCTTGCCCTGTATTGATCTGGTTGTGGGGACATTGCCCTGGAAGTATCAGGTAGTGTTGAACTTAACCTTGTCCCGGAAATATCTGGTAGTAGGGACTTCGCGCTGGGTTGATCTAGCATGGGGGAACTTGCTCTGTGTTCATCTGGTAGTGCAGAACTTAACCTTCTTGCCCTGGATTTATCTGGTAGTGTAGAACTTGATCTTGCCCAGGAAGTTTCTGCATGTAGTGCAGAATTTGACCTGGAAGTATCTGGTAGTAGGAGCCTTGCACTGGATTGATCTAGTGGCGGGGAACTTGCCCTGTGTTCATCTGGTAGTGCAGAACTTAACCTTCTTGCCCTGGGATTATCTGGCAACCTTGACTTTGCCCTGGATTTATGTGCATCTGGTAGTGGGGATCTTGCCCTGAAAATATCTGATGGTGGAGATATTGCCCTCGATTCCTCTGGTAATGGAGACTGTGCTCCAACAGGAATCCTATCCACTTTCCTCAAACTTTTCAATATGGTTTTTCTGCAAGGAGTTAGAGTCTCAAACGCAACACATCATTCCTCTGTCATTCTGTTCGCCAGGACATTAACACTTTCCTCCCCTGGACCTTATCCACCTTTCCCATGGCACCATACCTCTTCTCCAGTACACTAATGTTCTCCAGTTAACTATCGCCATTTTAATAATTATCATCATTACTCAATTTTTTTTACTTAATATAAATATTTTGCCATACAACAGTGACACAATTGCCTGTTATAATCTAACCCAGACAATTGCAGTTTCTAACCTCCTTGGTGGCTGTTTGTATCTTTGTTTTAGCGCCAACTCCTCTTGATGAATCTGAAATAAATGTACAAACAAACCCATACTGTAAAATTTTTCAAACATGATTACATTTGGAAACAAATGTGCATAAAGAAAGTGAAAGTATATTATTTTATTTTAAAATTTCAAGTATTCGATATTCTTGAGTCTGAATGTCTTCTACCACCACTACACTGAGAATCGAACTAGTAGTCACAAAGTTGTAAGGCATTAACTCAATACAAGGGTTACTGTTTTGTTTATCTTGGTCAGTTGTAGAAACTGGGTAGGTCCCTCTTCACAGATAATGTGAGTGGGTGTAGGTAGTGTGAGTGGCGTACAGTATATTATGATGGCTGTATGTGGTCCACAACCACCCTTTTCCCATACTCTGGTTTTTAATTTCAAGTTTGTGCAAACTTGAGAGCGCTATATGGTGTAGTGCATGCAGAGTGAATTCATCTGGACCAAATCTTCCCACAAATGGCTTCTCTTGCTATGCTTACAACTGCAGCATCATCTTGCTGCCCTTCAAAAGGTGCCAGATGAGAGGAAGGAACCAGACCAGTGTGTCCATTATATGTGGCCTTCCACCAACCATCCATGGACCTCCAGGTTACAGTTAGGACCGCATTCTTTGGGAATGTGACTTCATCTTCATTCTCGGCTGTGTACCCTTCTGTGGCCATGTAGCTGCATGCATCTGATTCATCACCTGTCAAGAGAAGTATTTTAGAACCACGATGCTAAGTATACGGACAACAAAATATTATTATACTGCAAATTCAACTGTATGTATTTATGGCTTGAAGGAGTTTTCAATAACATGACCAAGTCAAGCTCACAGACGTCCACATTAGATAACACATACATAACTTACATCATACATCAAATCAACAATCCTGTTTCATTGATCACCAGCATGCATCCCATGTAATGCTCCCTTGCTTTTCACACAAAATGCCTGACATACAGTAAATATGACAACGCGTAATACTTGGCAATGTGATGCAATATGTCCTTACTTTTTTTTTAATTAAAAACTAACAAGAAGTTTCTAACTAATCAGAACAATTCACATCACTGTACCCTGAAAAAAATAATCCAATTCTCATTTGCAACTGCATTTCACACAGGTCTATCAATCCTTAACATTAATTAATACTATTTATTTGTATTGAGGGAGGGTGGGACAGGAATGAAAGTGAGCTAATTGAAGCTACCCTGAGTTGGTATTGAGTTCTGCGGATCAAATCCAGAGGAAGGCTCTAGATAAGATGAAGGAGCCCATCCCTCAGTCTTCTCCTTGCTAACAAACCACCAGCCTGAATGACAGCATTGGACGTTCAGATTGTGAACATCTAATATCTGAACTCACCATCCTCCATTTTGTCCAACACAGTGATGAGCTCACCCGCTTTGAAGCTCACTTGACCAGGACCCTGTGCCTGATAAGAATCTATGGCTCTGTATGTTTCTGCATCAATCTCCATTTCCTGATCCTTTTCACCTGTAAAAATCAAACCCAAGCATTTCTAAATTAACATTATTGGCACACAGCATCGTATTTTAGCCCTTTAACACCTTACAACTCCAATCCTCAGTTATGCGTATTTCTCTATGCCCACCTGTACACACCTAGCATTTTGGCAATGCATCATGGACATTGTATCATGGGCAATGCAGTTGCTATGCTAATGTGTCTGAACGAAGCACACATAATCTTTGAATTTTCATTTTAAATAATCAGTGGATATTGGTAACAACTGAAATTAACAGCCTGCCATTGCCTAGGTGAAACACTAAAATACAGCATAAATGATAATGCAGGCATATAATAGCTTAAATGTATAGGTTTACTGTTCAAAAGACCTGTAGAATTATGATTGTCCCCTGCAAAACCAAGGACATCAGTTGGGTTGAAGCTTCCCAAAGAGGACTTTGGTACCAGGTATGACCCTGGAACCCATCCATTCTTTCCATTATTTTGGCACATATACCATCCTACATAAAAGAGTACAAAAAGATCTAAACCTTTTGTGCACATATCACAATGCATTAATGATTAAAATTGCATTCATGTACATGACATAAAATCTGTCACAGCTTGAGTGCATATGACACAATCAGGACACCTGGACTGCATACTTCATGTAGTCTGTCATACTATTCCATAAGCAAACATACACGTGGGCAAAAACAGAAATTTTGTGAGGAAGGGAGAAGGGTTTTTAAATGAATATCACTAAGGGTGTGAGGAGGAGGGGGTGGAGCTCTGTTAATTACCCATCCAGTGTGCGGGAGCAAGGTCTAAAGCATAAGAGATAACAGTCCTTGGAATTTGTGTAACTTCGGTACCTTTTGAAAAAAATTAGATTAAAATAGATGCAGCTGTTTGAGTTGCAGTTCAAACATCATACACGTGGGGAAAAAAAGGCTAAGGGAGCCTGCTTGTGTGAGGCCATAAAAAGTTAGATTTTATACCTACCTCAACTATAGTGCAGTAATGGAATATATTTTACGCAAATCGCTGCATTTTAAAAGCATTTTGGGCAAGCAATTGAGAAAACCAAGAAATAAGCAAATGGAAGTTGGTTATTTTGATATACATGTATGTACTGTTATATTTGCACAAGTCAACCTTTTATTGGATAAGAATATATAGTGCAAAATAGATGTAAAGAAATCCAATTTCTTCACCTCAGGGCAATTATCATTTCAATTTCACTTGAAAAGGATCCACATGAAATAAGGTAAATAGGTGGAACAAAATTGGGATCAATCCTCATTTATGATCCCTAATAATATATGATGACCAGTTACTAGACTACTTAATTAACATCCATCCTCAACACCCCCCTGCAAGACCATATCTCCTGATTGATGCCCACTGTACTACTTAACAAAGTGTGATTTGACCACGCCTCCTTTCAAACCAACTTTCTAACTGTGGTTGGAAGAGTTGTAGCACAACATGAATTGAGTTGTTTTGAACTACTGTTTTTATCTCCCAAGCTAGTGCATCCTTTGAACATGCACACACCACACAAAATAATGGATCCTTTGCTGTCACACACATTACATCATCCTGCCATTACCATTACCACATCAATTGATGGATTCTTTGGTATCACACACCCACAGTACTAAATGCATCCTTCAATATCACTCATCATATCAACTCATGAATCCTCTGCTATCGCACACCACAACACCTGATGCATTCTTTATCATCACCATCACCACATCCCCAGTCTTCACAGATAGCTGAGTATGATCTTCTGCAGTATAATTATCAACGACTTGATGCTCATCCATCAGCATGTTCCCTGTACAAAAGGTAAGGGTGTAATTTCCTTATTAAAAAAGAAAATGCATGCCTCCTGGTATTCCTTGCGGGTGCAGTGACGGGTTGTAATGTAAATTTATCCTGTTAATTAAAAGTTGTATTAATACATAACCATGGATAAGACATTCTTACTTGGGGAGGATTTTATCCCCATTACGATGGCTAAAGAATTTCCACACTTGAACTGTTTGGGAAATGCTTGGGTGCATGTTCATTAGGATCTGGGAAGGGTGGAGCAAAAGATGGAGAAAAAGAGGGATAGGGAGGGAGGTGGAAGGGAGGGAGGAGAAAGGAGGTGAAGGTAGGTAGTGACAGAGAGAGAGGGAGGGAGGGAAGAATGGGAGAGGAAGGAGATGGAGAGAGGGAGGGGAGGGAAAGAAAGAGGAAGATAAAGAGGGTGAGAAATGGGGCAAGAGAGTCAGTAGAGAAATGAGAGAAAAATGAATTGGGCATATTATAACAACAGCAACATCAAAAGAACATACTTGGCAGTGTTTATTGATCCCATCCAATCTTGCTTCTGCCACACTTGAAATATTACTTCTTCCAAAAATGATACGTACTGCATGCAAAGATAATGTATATGTACATAGTGTTTGACTTTCTCTCTCTGCAGTCTCATACCCAGACCCTATTACATATTGTAGGGAGCCTATAGCAAGAAGTTCTCGCCTCGTGAGGATGGTTGAGAGGGAGTGCCTTGCTATCAAACTGGTAATAAAATCATTCGAGGTACACCTTCTAGGAAAAGAGTTAGCACTTCAGATCGATGACTATGCTCTTGAGTGGTTGGAGAAGCTCAAGGAGAGCAATTCAGAACTATGCTGTTGGGGTTTAGCATCCAAACAAATCAATTTAGTGTGATGCATCAGGCTGGATCTAAGAACCAGAATGCAGACACACAATGGTGAGGTTTTGTTTATGTTTTGTGATGGGAGCTGATTATATAAAAGCGATTCTATTTGAGGAGAGACCCAACATGGCAGGCATGCTCAAGTGCATCAGGGTTACATGAAGCCGACACTACTGGTTTTTCCTTGACTATGCACCAGTGTTTGGTGATGTTTTACCACACCATTGCAACTGATGTTTGGTGCTGTTTTACCACACTAAGAATTAGTGCAATTTTAATTTTGTATGCGAAGAAGACTATGATGAAATGGAGTGGTCACTATTTCAGAGGCTTGAATACCGTGCATTATATCACTTTAAAATCAGACTTGCAAGGTCCCTGTGCTGTGTGGAAGCACATCATAGTGACCTAATCACATTAGGCCAACTGGCTTACAAGGTCTGGTATAGTGTGGTAATCCAAGTTGGCCTCTCTAACATCAACTGACTGTATGTATATAGTATTACCCACTGTACCATGAATTTGCAATCTCAGTAAGGAACATAGTTGAATTGTTCTGTCTACAATCTTGTTTTAATTCCACTTTAATTTCCAGTTCAGGAATTTGTTAAAAACTGTTCAACACCCTCCTCCCCATGCACCTCCACCTCCTTCCCATGCACCTCCACCCTCCTCCCATGCACCTCCACCCTCCTCCCCATGCACCTCCACCTCCTTCCCATGCACCTCCACCCTCCTCCCCATGCACCTCCACCCTCTGCTGGCAAGTTGAGCTTCTCCTATTGCAGTCCACAACAATGTAATGTGCCTCCTATTTTCAACCTCAAACATGCTTGTCGAGGCCAATGATCTATCCCACTCAGAAAGCAGAATATTCATGTACAGAACACTGAGTTTGTTAGGTGTACTTACATGTCTGCTATTGCACTGTCAACTTTCTTCAAAATAAAGAAGTAATGTTAAAAATGTCCCTTCACACTACGGTATTGCGGTCATGCAGCTTTAGATTCTGACCTATCTTACTATTCAATCCTAATTGTTCTCTTGCTTTTTACAGTACTGTTGCCTGCAAATCCTGTACACATTCATTTAACGTAATCATAGTACAGTACTTCAAAACATCTACGTATCGTATGTTAGCTTACGCCGAAACAGTGTAGAGTTGCATATCGCCATTCTAAAAAGGCCTGCATGTTCAAGTAGACACAGTGTGCGTGTGTGTGTGTGTGTGTGTGTGTGCGTGTGTGTATGTGTGTATGTGTGTATGTGTGTGCGTGTGTGTGTGTGTGTGTGTGTGTGTGTGTTTGTGTGTAGGCGTGCGCGTGTGCTTGTGCGTGTCAGTAGTTGACAGGGGGTGGATAGTGCCATGGGTGACAGACACCACGGTCAGATAATGATCTCTGCATGTGTAACTGGGGCCCGCTTTGCAGACTATAGCAGCGTTAGACCTGCAATATTGGGATCAGGTGACTCTTGGTAGATAAGCCCTATTTTCTGTTCTGCCATTAACTTGGAGCTGCGCTAACCACTTACTTACACATGGACAGAACAGGTTGCTTGACAGTCACTTTCCACAACATTAAGTTCTTTTAACTAAAGGACGCACACTTCCTGGCGTATAACTCGCGTAGCAGAAGAATTTTAAGTATCAGAAACGGAATTGCAACAATAATTACTGAAGAACTTAAAATTAGTATCAGTCATTTTAAAATGGTCTTGAATTGGTGACGTACATATATATATATTTGAATCAAATGTGCGTCTCTAGGCATCAAGCGAATAAGGCGAATCAAAAGTTATATCTTTAACCGATTAACGCCGAAATATTTTTTGTTTAGCTAAAGTAGAGTTGTCCAAAATCAACTAAATGAGGCAACAGAGGAATGTTAGGTAGCAAGAAGGAGGGTTTCAACAATATAAACTGAAACCGTGAACATGAATAACTTCTAATCGGTGTAATGTTTCAAAGGGTCTGGAAGAAGTCTTTGGTTACGGTAAACCCATCTTTGACGTAGATATGCGTCTCTCGATGTTAAACGGTTTTAAATCTAATGTCTGAAGAAAGACTGAAGCACGGGTACAGCCCCTAGACATCTACATCATGAAATAGAATTTTACAAAGAACAGGTATATTTTATGATGCATGTAAACGGGCACCGTAGAAAAGAGATGCAATCGTGCATTCTGTGAGCCGTACTGCGTAACTGGTCGAGCATGCATGTAACTGAGCTTGTAATTTATCAATATAAATAATACTTTTCGCAAAGTATATTTCAAAGTCACGCGTATATGCGCATGTAATACTATATATATTTTTTCTAAGTTAGTGCCATCGCTGGGGTTGAGTTCGTTAATAACCATAATCATACGTACCAAATCACGAATCCACAGTCCGGACTGAGAAATGCAAGAGTCGATAGAAAGATCGCGTGATAGAAATACGAACTAGCTATGGCGTTGGGTGGTATTTTAGAATACACACAATCAAAATCCAGCCAAGCAGGATAATACATGTAGTGACCGCACTTGTACCCCGCGGGAACATAAGGCTTACCTGGTAGAGAAACAATACTTTTTACTGATTCAGGAAGCATTTCCTGTATCAATAAAGATACATGTATACATCAGTAGCAAGCCCGGACAATTAGTTAGGCGATTGACATGTTTACATGTATGTGTGGGCGTGTATGGCATGGTGCTTTGTGAACGCATACATGAAAAGAGAAGAAGTCGCTGTATTGCCTGTACACCTCAAGCCTTTCGTCATCACTCCACGTCACTTTGATTGCAAAGACCTGCGTAAGCGAAGAAATATGCACTTGTGGTCAGTTTCTTTCTAACGCGAATACGGTGTAACCTACATAGTGCTTAGTCGGCTTAGTTCTTTTCTCGTAGTGTGTCACCACCGCCGAGATGATAGTTCTCCTTTTGGAATCCGAATGTCGCTGCATTTCAACCGCGAGGACAAGTTATAGAGTACCACAAATATGCTTCCCTATATAGTTATATACTGTACATACGATACATTGCACTCTAATTATAGCAGGATATAATAAATGACCTTCCCAGGGTAGTCTCGTACCCAGACCCTGATTCCCACAGCTGCGGATGGATTACATCACCGCTACGTAACGGTGATGTAATCCATCCGCAGCTGTGGGAATCAGGGTCTGGGTACGAGACTATTCCCAGGGCATTATATTACAGTCCTGGGACCGAGTTTTCCCAGGTTTCCCAAAACCAATTCACCGGATGTCAGTGGCCCTCTTCTCAGTTTTACTCCTCCATAACGCCCTACGGGCCTAAACCGTAGCCGCTGGCGCTGTTTTTGGCAGTATATGCGTAAAAACTGAAGCAATTTCAAGGACGTTTCACTCTCAGCCTCAGTCATCACATCCCTGGTCATGTAATTACCAAATTACCACGAACGTTGGACAAAATCTAACAATGATCCCTTATATACACCTCCCATGGCATATATAGATCTAATACCCCTGTATGCAGCTGTGTTTATTTGGGCCTATGCACAAAATCTAAGCCATGCTTGTCTGGGGTTATGGCTGGGGACTAGTCTACATGCCCATGGAGCCTATCTAATTACCCACGTGCACAAAGAATGTATGTGTACTGCATAATATGTATGTATACAACAATCGCGTGTACATGCATGCTGCGTTCGGTGGGCCCCAATCCTCGGTGGGCTTGGCATTTGCTCTATTTGCTCCACGGTTAACCCATTAAGGACGGATATAGAGATTTGAGCTATAGCATTTTGTCACACGAACAGTGTATTATGCCAAGGCGATAGCATGTAATATTTGACTCTGCAAAGTTTACTTGATATACACTAAGTCCTTGAAAGAGTTACCTGCTTCGTCACCCAGCCATACACGTTTCTTCAAATGTCAAATGCGATCTCCGTATCAGACCATTCTATAAAATGATTTCACATTCTGCTACTGCATTCATGGTCGCTTCTACATATATGACTTTGATTGATGTTCAACGCGGCAGGGTAGAACAGTGACTATATATTAGCTCTACGGGATTTGCATGTCCATATTGGTGGCTGCTCTTTCCCTTCATATTATTGAGAGAATTTATTACACATTAGTGTGAGCTACATGTATATTCTTGGATTCTCGGAGGATTCTCGGAAGATGTGTTTCTGTAGAACTGAGAAGCCAATCATGATTGCATGACAACGCCCCCGAAAAGCCTGCCACAAGGTGTATTTAGTTCCACAGAATGTTGGGTAATAAAAACATAAACCGCGCACTGCACTTTGGTGCAATTTGAAGGGTTAGATGATCAAATCTTGCGAAATGCGTCAATGCAGACTGTCATGGATGAATTGTAGACTAAATGTCTTGTTCAATACATGTATTCCACCCGGCAGTGTTCTCCCTAGAATTATGAGAAGGCAAGGTGCTTTTTATAGGGGATAGGCACGTGCATACATACGTTTACATGTTATATTAGTGGGGCAGGTAGCAGGTGCAAATGCGTAATAGCAGTTGATGTACAAAATAATTATTGTGATTGGAAATGTTTTAATTGCAATTTGTAGTGCAATTTTTGTACTATGCACGTTTGTTATGACATTTACTTGTTGAGTGTCTAGTTCAGTTGCGCCAACTTCATTTGATGAAGCACTAGAAGTGTGTATACGTGACTTAACAAAATGGCCCTAGTGTTTCAAAAAAAAAAAACACTTACAAAAAGAACATGCTCTTGTATGTTGCGTAGTCGCCCTCGATCGTTTTGGCATTTTGTGTAGCACGTGCAGTAGCCTATTCATGTAGTTTGCATGTGCTTTCCGCGTAATTAGGATCGTTGTTATATGTATATGGCTTCAGGCTTAGGAGCTTAAATAAACGTATTCAGACAAGGTCTTTAACTCACAAAAAGGCAAGGCAAGGCGCTGAGAAAAGTGGCAAGGCACTGACATAAAGGACAAGGCGCTGAGAAAAAGGGCAGGCTGAACACTAACTGTGTGCGCAATAAAGTGTTTCATTAATTCCATTGGGGGGGGGGGGAGGGAAGAGATGGTAAAGATTAAGCACTCTGATTTTGTTTATCATTACCACACAAGCAGGTGAAAGCAGTCGGCCCTACCAATTGACTTAACAGATAAAGAATTTTTTGCATGATGGCATCTTTGTCTAAGCTTTGAATGATCCTGCTGGGTTGGGGGAGGGATGTTTACAGACAAAAAACCTTGGTGGTAAGTTTGTTGGCAACCACATACATGTACATGCATACACGTATTATTAGAATCCTTATACATGTACATGTGCGTTCCACATATTGATCTAATGAGTGTTGCACCTGTAGTGTCGAGTAGGTGGCTAAAGTATGTGCCCTGCACCAATAACATACATGTAGATGAAATCCCTGACTCCATTGTAGAGAAAACACATTGCTGGAAGAGCCATGGGCAAGAGGAACACACGATGGATTTGGCCTCCTGGGAGAAATGGGGCTGAATCCTTATAAAGGCCAGGTTCAATAGACGTACACTCAGTACCTGACAAAGTTATAAAATCTACTCTCTGTTGCTCCACAAAATGTGTTAGCCTTATCTCCTAGAGTCCTACAAATCAAAGAGAGTGTTGCCGTGACAGGATGCAGAAATAAAGTGAACGAATAAGTAAAAGGATTAGCAAAAACAGGCCAAGAAGATTTGGCAAGCTGTAAACGGGGAACATTGTCGTGGTGTCAAAGCTTTTCGAAACGTAGGCCTGAAGAAGACGAAACGTGGACATCACAAAAAGCGAGGTTCCTCACGTGATTATGGTGGGACATAATTTCTAGTATTATATATATTGCACGCGCGACATATACACGTATCTGATATATTTCATCTATCTGTTATTTAGATACAGCTTTCATTGCTGCATGTTTCAAATGGTTCACATGGTGAGCACAAAATAATGATTGACGCATTTTCATTTATGTGTTAGGAAGATGCAAATGATTCGAAATGTTAAGTAGTAATACAGTGAATCCTGATTTGTTATTTTCTTTTTAAAATGTACATTGTTATGTTAAAAGATGACTATCTTATATGTAGACAACTGCCATGGGGTTGCCAGCATACTAATAAATGGTGCAGACTTCATTGCATGAAAAATTCTTATTTTGTAAATCATTAAACAAATAGGAACATTGTAATGAGGGAGGGGTGTAAAGTAAGCCCATAATAGGGTGTGTAACCTCCCCTGCATAATGAAAATCGATTTTTCCGAATACTTTTAAAACACTAATCGATTTTTCAGGTTTTTTAGGATCTGAAAATCGATTTTTCCGAATAGTTTAAAAAACAAAATCGATTTTTCCGAATAGGTTTTCCCAAATTTCCTGCCGAATACCTAGGTTATTCAGGTTATGGTGCTTGTGGAGTGCACACTGAGAAGATAATTTATGTCTGCACAGAAATCCACCTGGTCTTGCACCCAAACTAGAGCTATGCATGTCAGCTTAAAACACTGTGAGGGCCTGCGCCCTCAATGGAATGTTATTATTATGCGCATGCGTGTTGCTGTATAAATTGCTGTGACAAAGAGGAATTGGGGAGTTTTTTCCAACCAAGAAGTACCTGATTGGGAACTATAACCAGTACAACTATCACATTTGGTGGCAGCGGTGGGATATGTACCTTCCTTACTTGTTGTTCGCATACCGAGAAGTCCCACAATCTTCAACCGGTTTTTCTCCCTTTGAGCTGCTATACGGACGGGAGGTCCGTGGTCCGTTGGATGTACTTCGGGAGACTTGGGTAGCGGGGGAGAAGAACAAAGAGAGTGTGGTGAGTCACGTGTTAGAGATGAGAGAGAGACTGAAGGAAATGGCACAGATTGTGAGAGAGAACGTGGAAAAGGAGCAGTCCAGGCAGAAATTCTGGTACGACAAGGGGGCTAGGAGCAGAGTGTTTTCTTCGGGAGACCTTGTGTTGGTGCTGTTGCCAACGTCTTCTAACAAACTTCTCGCGCAGTGGCAGGGGCCGTACCAGGTAAAGGAGCGGAAGGGGGACGTAAACTATCTGGTCGACATGCACGACAAAAAGAAGAGGTTCAGAATATTCCACATCAACATGTTGAAAGAGTACCAGGTTAGACATGAAGAGGGGGCGGTGTGCTTTGGGGAGGAAGGTGAGGTAGAGAAGGAAATTCCCGCGTGGGACGAGGCGGTACCTGGGAGGGTGAAGTTTGGGGTGCAACTCAACGCTGAACAGAGAGCCGAGCTGGAGGCACTGCTGCAGAAGTATGCAGATGCTTTTTCTGACACCCCGGGGAAGACCCATCTCGTGGAGCATTATATTGAGACAGAGCAGACTCGCCCAGTAAAGGTTCCTCCCTACAGGATCCCGCACGCATACAGAAAGCTGTTCGAGGGCGAACTACAGGAGATGTTGAAGCATAAGATTATTGAGCCATCCACCAGCGAGTGGGCAGCACCTATTTTACCAATAAAGAAGAAAGACGGGACCTGGCGATTTTGTGTCGACTTTCGCCGCCTAAACTCTCTGTCTAGGCTGGACGCCTACCCTATGCCTCGGGTAGACGAGCTAATTGATCGCCTAGGGCAAGCGCGATTCATCAGTACGATTGACCTTACTCGAGGGTATTGGCAGATACCCATAGCGACGAAAGACCGAGAAAAGACGGCTTTCACCACACCCTATGGCCTATTCCATTTCATGGTCCTACCATTTGGCTTGAACGGTGCTCCGGCGTGTTTTCAAAGATTGATGGATCGTATTTTGAAAGGATGCGAGGACTTTGCTGCTGCCTATCTCGATGACGTTGTCATCTACAGCATCTCTTGGCAAGAGCATCTGAGACAGCTAGAGGAAGTGCTATCCCGGATACGGAGGGCGGGTCTCACAATCAAGGCCAGCAAATGCCAGATGGGGATGGAGGAGTGCCTTTACTTAGGTCATACGGTGGGGAGTGGAGTCGTACGACCAGAAGTAGACAAACTGGAGGCAGTGAGATTGTTTCCAGTGCCTAAGACCAAAAGGCAAGTGAGGACGTTCCTAGGACTTACGGGTTATTATCGAAAATTTATTCCGGACTACGCCTCCATTTCCGCTGCACTGTCTGACCTCACTAAAAAATCGGCGCCGAACACTTTACACTGGACGGAGCCGTGCCAGAAAGCATTCGATACGCTAAGAGAACGGTTATGCTCGTCTCCAGTGCTTAGGTGTCCGGATCTTGCCGCTCAGTTCGTGCTACAGACGGACGCCTCAGAACGCGGGGTCGGGGCCGTTCTCAGTCAACAAGGACCTGACGGACAGGAACACCCAGTAGGATACTTCAGCCGCAAGTATAGCGCGAGGGAGCAAAACTATTCCACAGTTGAAAAGGAGTGCTTGGCAATAAAACTGGCAACTCAAGCTTTCCAAGTTTATCTCCTAGGTAGAGAATTTGTTGTGGAAACCGACCATCGCGCTCTGGAATGGCTTCACAGATTCAAGGACACTAACCCTAGGCTGTGCAGATGGAGTCTAATGCTGCAACCTTTCAAGTTCACGGTTCGCCACAAGGCAGGAGTTACGCATGGAAATGCTGATGCTCTGTCCAGGGCAGGAGATTAATCTGAAACGGGGGAAATTTTAAGGGGGGAGGAATGTGAGGGCCTGCGCCCTCAATGGAATGTTATTATTATGCGCATGCGTGTTGCTGTATAAATTGCTGTGACAAAGAGGAATTGGGGAGTTTTTTCCAACCAAGAAGTACCTGATTGGGAACTATAACCAGTACAACTATCACAAACACAGAGACACAAAGGTCTACAGTAGCATGTGTTTGCCAAATAGTTGTATGTCTTTACCATGCTCTTGTACATATCAATAGTAATGTAAACCTAACCATCCAACCCTAACCACTGAGACCAGACATCACAATTATAAACTCACCCATGCACATCACCTACAATCATGTACACTTACAATCATCCCACAACACTCCATTCCCGTTCTCTCTAAATGCATATGTGAAATTCCCCATTAGTACGATTGCGTCATGCTCTCTAATTCCTCCACATACTCAAACAGAGCGCGCATACTTACTTGATTTGGGTGAGAAGTCTGTCATTTTATTTCACTCGCTAGCGCAGTACTCAGATATGTTCACTTCGTACCACTGTACAATAAAACAATGCAATACTAGTACTGGTACATAAATTTATTGCTACTACATATTACCACAACTCGTGGCATGTACTAATGAACTTAGTTTCTTACTTGAAGACGACGATAACAGCACTGAGCTAGTGCACGCTGTATATATTGTATCCCAATTGATGCACATTAAATATTTTGTATTATATTACTATCTATTTACTCAATTATTGATTGCTTCCGATCGATGTATGTATAAATAGTAAAAACAACAGTGACGTAGTTATATATATAGCTCTAATTATGAAACACTAAATTGGAAATCATATCCGGATATCGGTATAAAAAGGTATTCGAATAATGGGCGAATTGTCGATGCTGGCGACGAATACCTAAGTACCTCCGAATGGAGAAACATAAACCGGTTATTTCGAATAGATAAAATTCACTAATCGATTTTTCCTAGTAATGCTAAGTTTGTATTCGAACGGATAGGTTTTTGCGAATATCCGAATAACCCGAATAACCTGATAACCGGTTACACACCCTAGCCCATAATCTCCATCAGCATATACTGTAGATCTTGAAAAGAGCTTTCCAAAATAGCTGTTTCATAAATAAAATTGCATAATATCATACATCATTTCTACATTTAATGACCTATAATTTGATGCCACATACTCCACCCTCATATCTGTATTAGATCTCATACCATGTACCACAACATCCTTTAACCGATTATATATACGCGGAAGACGCAAATTTGCGTACGACGCCCTGGCTGTGTACAGCATGACATTGCCAGTGGTTATAATAATTGTGTATAGACGGCTGGTAAACGAGTGATTGTTACCATGCAACAGGGTCTGTGCAAAAGTTAAATAGCTATATCTTACAGTCTTCATGTAGGGGAGGAATGCAGCGCGTGATAAGGTCTTCCAACCTGACACTGCACACTCAGCGCACATACACAACTATCAACACATCACTAAATACGTACACTCAGCGTACAACCATGCATGCACCCACACACAACACTAGCTAAGTCCACTCAGCGTACATGCAGCTACGCGCTACCAGCTACGTGCTACCAGCTACGTACATAACTACATATATACATGCACATGTATTCAATCAGAGACAATATTTACTAATCTCTGGCTCAAAAGTGTTGCGTCGATCGCGAAGCAAACCTCACAAGATCAGAAAAAACTGTATCTCTATACAGTACGGACGTATTCTGACACCATGCATGAAAGATGATAAAATATTACAATTCCGCATGTAATCAGTTTTTAAACATAGTAACAAGTGCGAAGCTAGCTGAAGGAGTGGCAGAATATATATTTAGGTATAAATTAATCTGGAGGGTGCTGACATCGTGGTACAACCAATACAGTTGCCGTTCAGCGCACTGACATTTGCCCAATGTATTGTACAGTGATTGGAAACAACAACCTCAGTGCACTGACTGACCACGCTGTTTTTCACAACAGCCAATAGGTATTTTGATAATAGTGGTCTTTGGATAGAATGCTCTGGTGAGAGGACGCGATGAGTGGCTTTGGTCTGAAATGATCATATTCGGTTTTACACCTGGAATGCAGCCTCTCAGTAGCTAGTCTGGCCCTTTTAGGCTGTCCCCTTTTGCAGTAGCATAAAATTGCTTGCACATCTTGCCGCAGTTTATGTATGTAATGTATATGCGTACAGTATATTGTAAGCATTTGCTGGCAGCTCATGGTAACGTAAGAATGCAATACTCCCTACACTAAGAATATGTTGCACCTGCGCTTACCAAAACGTTTGTGTTATTTATACATGCCAGCTTAACAATCTTGCCCGGTGCTTCCGGTAGATCACGGTATTAAAAACACCAGACGCGAAAAAGAAAAAAAATCATTATCTTGATGCTCACTACAATTGTTCGAACGTCTCAAACAGACAAAAATTATAAGTTGAATGCATGACACAAAAGGTACTATGTGTGCTATTAGCAACATGCATCAAATGCATTACAAATATGGATATGTCAACAATACAATAAAAGAAACATTTAAAAACAATTTATTTGCATGGAATGTAAACCATACTGAAGCTGTAAGAATTACAACTCCATGAGCGGTTCCCTCAGATCATTCTCTGTTACGCTCACAGAGTGCACTTCTCTGCTGATATGACTTGACTTCTCATACTGGATCGTCTCAAAGTTGTTATCAGTTGGAAACTTTGAAAGAGGAATAGTTGATTCATCGTTGCTTGCATTCATAACCACTGGCATACAAATGCTTCTAATGGCTGTGGTAATATAATATAGTACAGTGACCAAATACATGATCAGAGACAAGCCGACAAGAGACGCAACAGTGATGCCAAGATTTTGAATGCTTGCATCAGTTGACAGAATGTACGAAACTGTGGTGGTTAGGATGGCATAGTTCAGCATGTAAAGCGAGTCAGTCCAGTTATAAAAATCTACAACGAACCACTTCATCTTACAGCCTGCCAAGACCTCCAGCTCCACAAATGGTTTGATGTGAGCCTGGACAAATAGGAAGACCAGCAATAGGATTGAATGGATGTACATGAGCAAATAGGGACGGTCTGAGCTGTAGATTGGAGTTGGAACATAGAGAATAAACAGGAGCCAGAGCCGCACCCCAAGCCAGCTTCGCCACGCCCCTTTGTATGGCGCATAGTATGCATCATTCATAGGTTTGAGGAGGTTGGCTTTCTGATGGAGCCAGGTGAAGAGTCTGTTGTGGTCACTGTACTTGTCAATGATGGGAATCAGAGTAAGGGCAAGTGTGTAGGGAAAGAGAAAAAACAAACTGGTAACCATAGCGATAATAAGCAGATATAAATGCTTTCCTTCAAGGTAGCGAATTGTTCCATCATAAAACCATACTCGAAAATCCATGCCATTTTCAGTGCGCACTGTTGTATAGGTAAAAATCTGAATGACAGTCCTAAGCAGCTTGGAGTAGGACAAGTAGATGAGGGTAGCCAGAACCCTTACTGCTCTTTTACCAACAAAATGACTAAATCTATTTAAGCGTTGTCCAGAGAAGTTTGACTTGAGACAGTAATGGCAAAATACAATGAACGCTATGGTGAGGACAAGGAGGTAGGCGGGGAACACAAACTGAAGGCCAGTCTTGGCAGCATCATCCATTCCATCGTAGAAGCACAGTGGAAACCCAAGGTCCAAGTTGATGAATGATATCATGATCCGTAATGGCTTCAAAAAGGATGGGTTGAAGAAAATGGACTCATTGACTTGAATGACGTTGGCATAGAAGATGAGGCCATAAATAGTTCCTTCAGTGACTGTGACATTGAGCATGAATAGAAATGCCACCAACAGGATACCCAATGCAGCGTACATGAAGATGGTGAAGAGCGAATAGTTTGAGCATTGCTGACACTTTGATGATCCAAATATCACACTCATGTTGTCCTGGCATTGACCACATAGTAGACCACGACGATTATAGTCACAGAGCATATCAGATGTGGCTAAGGAAAGTCGAGTCAAGTTTGACTTGCAATAGTCCACTGGACATGTGTAGGCATATGCAGAGAGGTTGTAGATCCCATTGTGGTAAATACCAATCCATTTATTGTCAGTTCTGCTAACAGTACCAGTGCCTACATCACATCCCACTTGTATTGATGTAAGAAAAGAGGAACAATTACACTGCAACAATCCATCCGCATCACGAGTGAGAACAAAACCTGGGTCACATGGCCTCATTGTTACCTGCACTACAGTTGGGACCCCACCCATGAATGTTGAAAGAAGAAGATCAAATGAAACATTTTCTTTCCCATAAATTTGGAACTCTAAGGTGTCACAAATATTTCCTATCCATTGAACATTCTGTTGGGCTCCAATTCTTAACTCCTGACTATTTGATGGAATTGTAGTGAATACCACTGCCGGAGAAGTGTGATTCTCAGAATCCACTGAATTTGCGCTAAAACGAACAGTCTTTCCTGGAGAGGTGAATATCTTGTAACCATCACTCAGATCACAATCAGTTCCAACATCACACTCACAAATATAAACTTTCACTGGAAATGAAAGTATCTGTGTAGCTGATGCATTGCTTTCAGTTGATATGATATTAAAGGCATGATCGTAGTATGCTGAAGGATAATCAATGAACAGATTACTGTTATTTTCCCAATCAGGGAACTCCAAAGTGCAGTTATAGATAGGTGTGGCATAAATCGATTGGCCAGATACGAGTGCTTTGTTACTGTCAAAGATAATGGTGTAGTTGTGAATTTGGCCAATAAAATGCATTGCACATTGTATTAATTTTGACTTGGGTAAGCTTGGATCCCCCTCTATGTAGATGGCACCACCGTATGTACGGGCGACGTTGTCATGGAAAGTTACAATGCAGTTTGGATAGAAATAAAGGTCGCCATTGTTCAGAATACCTATTGCTCCTCCATAATCTCCGGTATTGTTTCTGAACAAAACATTGCCTAGTAAATGGAGTCCTCCCGCTAGACCTTGCATTGCGCCTTCAGGGTAGTTCCCGATGAACTGACTTCCCTTGCCGCTATAGCTGCCGTATACTATGACAATACTCACCTCAGTGTAATATATGGCTGCTCCAATGACTTCTTGTTTCTTGATACAGGAAAAGCAGTGGTTATCCTTGACCAGAAGATCGCTCAATATGAGGGAGTACGTTGGCGAACCATCGCTGTTGCGAAAGTCTGCGGCATAAATGGCCGCCCCAATGGGAGCGCTGTTGTTCTCTAGTGTAGTTTGATTGATGATCACAGTAGAAAGCGAAAACGAACTAAAAATAAATACAGCCCCACCAATCTGAGCAGCATTATTGATGAATATGCAGTTGGTAATATCCATAGTGATAGTGATGGATGGGAGAAGCTGCAATGGGTAAAAGAGGCACACAGCTCCTCCCCATTCGGTCGCCACATTTCCATCAAATGTGCTGCCAGAAATAAACAAGTAATAGTTATAATACGTGTAGATGGCGCCTCCGTCGATTGCAACATTTCTGACAAACACACTGTTGGTGACCGAAACTGCAGACCAGAATGCGCTCAAGGCTCCTCCCACTAATGCCTCGAAGGTACAGTTTGTGATGGTAGAGGACGTGTGATATATGACCAAAGAACCTTGCATGGAGGAGAGGTTCTTGAACACGCTGCCACCTAGTCTCGCAGAATTACCTGACCGCCAATTCCATAGTGTCAGTCCGGCCCCGATTGCAGTCGAGTTAGGATAACTGAGGTTTTCAAACAGACAGCCCAGCAGGGTCACGGATTGAGTACGCGACGTAGCGTAGAGCAAGGCTCCAGAACAATACGCGTTGTCATCAGCGCAATTCCAAAATCGGACATTCGATAATGTGGAGTTGTATATTGCATATCCGAAAACTCCGAAACCGTAAAAGGAGGCTATCGTCACCTGTTGCAAAAATACGGAGGAGAAGTCCAAGTATAGGACGACTGGGGACGTAAATGGTCTGTCAAAGATAGAGAATACAGTCGTTGCCAAACCACAATTGACAAACGTTACTCTTGACAAGGTTAAGTTTGCAATGGTGAAGAACCGAAATCCTCGACCACCACCCCCGCACCGCACAATCGTCTGGTCTCTTTCCGAACCAGTTATGGCAATGTCCTTCAGGTTGCTAACGGAGCAGAACGGTCCGGCAGATATCACGTGCTCTCCCGCTTCTAACGACAAGGCCGTGCCGTTGGACAATAATGGCGACGGGCCGCATAGGTAGCCTTCGAGGGTAGAGTTAGAACCCGAGGGAACACTGACCGTGGTGTAGGCTTCAATCTCTACAATCAGAAGACACGCAGCAGCGTGTATCACACACTGTACACTTACCACGCGCATAGTAGGAGCCACGGGTTTGGTCACAGCAACGTACGTTGATCTGTTGTCTGTATCAACTTCCTGAACCATACCACGCCTATACGCATACCTTTAATAAAGTGTCAGCACTAATATCATATTGGTCAGTAGTAGTTTATCTGAACCTGCGGAAGCAGGTTCAATATAGGATTGATTGAGGATTGATGAATATCATTAAAAAACTTCACTCGCGTCAGGAGGGACAACGGAGAAACGGATCACTTATCTCTTTGTCGCGATGGAACGAGAACTCAAAGATCTACAGTTCTACGTTTGTTCCGTGTCATAAAACGGTGTGCTTTTAGAGAAACAAACGAATTCCTTTTTCTCGTGCCCAGTCCTAAAATAATTCTTGGTCGTCGTCGTCTTCTTCCTTAGGAAGATATAACTCGAGCTACGAACGGTTTTGAATAACGGCAATAGCACCAATATTGGTGCTATTGCCGTTATTCACTCGAGCTACGAACGGTTTTGATTAACGGCAATAGCACCAGCGTACAAGCCCCCCCCCCCCCCTCCGCCCCCAACGTGAGACCCTGAATTCAGGAGATACGATCGTTACAAAAACTAGCCATTTTTTTTACAAAATGTGAGTTCGACAAAAAGGGCTAAAGAACGGTTTTGAATAACGGCAATAGCACCAATATATATTGGTGCTATTGCCGTTATTCAAAACCGTTCGTAGCTCGAGTTATATTCAAGGTGAATTATAGCACCTGCCCGTTATCCTTTACGGTCATATAGACACCTAGAATGAGAAATACCTCATGCGGTAGCAAGTTCTATATAGGAATTGGTATGAAGTTATTGTACAAGTTTATTTGGTTTATTATTGTTCAATGAAGTTATTTGTACAGCTTGCAGTATAGGTGTTCCTATTATCGCAGTTTATTGGCTAGTGAAGTTAAATGCCTTTGCGTAATCATCTAAGCAACGAGCGGAATACCTTCAAAAGCAAGACGATATTACAAGAAAACAAGGCTAAAGCCCGAGCGCGCTACAAGGCCGATCCCGAAAAGAAGAAGGCCTCTGTACGCGACAGCTACAAGGCCGATCCCGAAAAGAAGAAGGCCTTTGTACGCGACAGCTACAAGGCCGATCCCGAAAAGAAGAAGGCCTCTGTGCGCGACAGCTACAACGCAGATATTGAATCTAAGCAATCTGCTAAAAGGCAGCGATATCAAGAGGACCTCGAGGAGAACCGCGCTGCTAAAAGGCAGAAATACGAGGACAATTCAGCTGCCATTAAGGCATCTGAAAGGAATCGGTATTGGAATGACCCCGCTGTCCGATTGGCTAAACGTGCTGCCGAGAGAAAGCGGTATCGCAGGGATCACCGAACTACCACTACCACGCAAAGGTATGTCATGGCATGTTGTATTGCACTAGCATTAAAAAGCTATAGGAAGATGTGCATGCAACATGTGTACAGCATGCATGTAATGGATCCGCCATTCACTTCACATGTGACCCAACTGTTGTGTACAGTCCTTTGTGACCTGTCTATTGAATATTGGGGTGTCATCCTTAATCTGATGCACAAAAAGGCTTCCTTATCTGATGTACTTTTGACACAATGACAAACTTTTGACTACAATCAGCAGCAGCACTGCCCCTGCCGCCACCAGCAGAAGCAGCAGCAGAGCTGCCCTCGCCGCCACCAGCAGAAGCAGGAGCACCGCCGCTACCACCACCAGCCCCACCACAGGCACCAGCAGTATTGACACCAGTGCCCCCACCACCACTTCGCCTGCTGCTCCCCTGGCCGCTGCCACCACCACCCACATGGCTCCCATGGCCAGAACCAGGCCGCCACGGCCATAGAAGAGGCTGGGAGAGACATAGAGGACAAGGCCGAATAGTAAATAACATTAAGAACTCCTATACATATAATTTCTATTATTAAAATTTTAAACCTCCCTCCCTCCCTTTGAAAATTAAAATCAATTTGTGACCACTTATAAAGACGCCAGAGGAAAAAACTAATGAAACAAGTAAATACATTCTCTAACGAGAAAGTTGTGGGTATATAGGATTGACCAATGGTGGTGTAAAAGGCATGGAAACAAGAGTGACAGAAATTTGACTGGAAAATTGAAATAGGCCTATATTTAGCACACTAACGTTATAACAGTGCATGCCTGAGTGATGGGCTAAATATAGGCCTATTTCAATTTTCCAGTCAAATTTACTGTCACTCTTGTTTCCATGCTTTTTACACCACCATTGGTCAATCCTATATACCCACAACTTTCTCGTTAGAGAATGTTTTTATTTACTTGTACAATGTAAATTCCAAATTGGTGTCAAGGCACGAGTGTCGAACTTACGCTATGGGTGCAGTCGCACTAGTCCCCACGTGGAAAATCGGGCTTTTATCACGATCCAGGGCTATATTTAATAGGCTGTAAATTTCTGCTGATTTAGGGGACTAACGGTGCATGACCAGGTAGGATGCCAGCCCACACACACAGACACACACACAAACACACACACACACACACACATGCACACACACACATACACACACACACGCACACACACACACACTCACACACACACACACACACACACACACACACACACACACACACACACACACACACACACACTGGAGCATAAGTAGAATTGGTTACCGCCATATTCAAAGTCAGACTAAATGAGCAAGTACCTCAACAACAAAATCATGAAAGTTCTAGTATGATAAGTCTGTACATGACTTCTAGGATCTGGAGCTTAATTTGCATAGGATGTATTTTTACAATAAATGAATAAATAAAACTACCAGGAAAATTAACAGCAAGTTGATTAAGTCATATATATTAGAGTCTAATATCTATGATTAAGTTGAACTCTTTAATTGCACAGTCTGGTTCCACATACGAAGTGACACAACAGTTTGACAAGGGCTAGTCGTAGCCATGCATTAGTACATATTTGTAGTGAAATAAAAATGAATGAAATTCGCAGTATGTAACAAGTTGTTTGGGACATTTAGAAGCAGAAATTAATAGAGGCGATGCAACAATCATGTATTAAAAGGTAATGTATGATAGCTTAGGTTCTAGCAGGTGTACTGTGTGTTCAGTCACCCTTTGCACCATGATATATAAGGCATCTCTCATTCATCATGAACGAGTGTGTTTACAGATTGAGTTGATGTAGTCTACAGAGAACGAATCATTGGAAACAGACATGGTGAGAAAAAGAAGTTGAAGGTTTCACGGAATATTGAAATAATTATGGACCGTACCAACTAAATTATGACACAAGTACTGTGGGGTCAGTGCATGCATAGATATTATGGTGCATGCAACCAACAAGGATTGAATCTCAATTCATTATTTATAGATGAAAACTGAAATGAAGCAGGTGCCTGTGTCCAACATTGCTAGCTAGATTATAAGCACAAACTATTCTGTTAGATCTTTTAAGTGGCACTTTCGATTTTTAAAGAGGAAGAGTCACTTAAAGTAATACAAGTCTGCAGATATTAAAACATCGTGAAGTTAACAGTGTTCTTCACAGTTGCATGCCAAGACTATAAGCTTAACTACATTTAGTGTGCCTTATTTACACACCAACGTTTCTTACATTCCAGAAAATTAATCAGAAAGTGTGATCTACTGCATCTTTTTGGAGTTTGTAATGGATTCTGGATCTTATATTCACACACCATTGCAATTAATTCACTCACTGTCCGGTCCCATGTCCATAGCCATGATTCTGTGCACTCGCACACATAATTGATTATAACTATTAATTTGTTGGTAGCTAATCGAAGCTATAATAATTAATCATTTATATATTATATATACATTTACAACAACACACAAGTGACCTGACTCTCCCGCTCCAACTACGGACGTCCATACTATGATGTGGATTGTGCAAATGGTCAAAGTCGAGGAAAAAATTGCAAAATTGAAAGTACATGTATAGCAATTCAGTTCAACAGTAATGGGATTATTATTAATTTCTTTTTAACAAATTGCAATGTACTAACCGGTATTAGTGACTAATTTGATTATAAAATAATTGGAATTTATATATTACTCGCTGCATTAATGCACTGTTTGTAAATTGAAGCACATCCATCATGTACATGCATTAGGAGAGCCAACTTCAAACACCTCCATATCTACGTCATAGCCAATGCTTCCCAATGTACTGCGGCGTCTTGGGGAGGGGTCTTCTAACACTTCAGTTACAGACATGTGGCGATCAGGGTAGCTTCTGGTCGTATTGGTACTCATGGCTGTGTGTGTATGAGGGGGGGGGGGGGGGGGAATTGGAAGGAATACAAATTGTGCACCTCAAGTGAATGTGCCATATTGGTGAAGAAACACATACTGCGTGTTTTGTTTGCATTTTTATTGCGGCTTGATGCACGCTCGATGTCTGTAAGCATATGCTGCACAGGAGCAGGAAAGATGAGGGTTAATAAAGTGCATGCATGTGAATCTTAGACTGTTTTGGAAGACTTACTGTAGGAAGTGAATGTTTTGAGCCAAAATGTTTGTGTAGGTACTCGAATTTAATCACTCTATTATCCCACCACCTCCTGTACTCATCTCTCACCTACCATGGTACAGAAGGGATAAAATGGTGCTCGGATTAATCCATACCTCTGACCTGTTTAGAGAGCATGACACTGAAAATAAAAATGAATAAACCCTGCAAAAAAATTCATGATTTCAATATAAATCTTAACGTGCTTTCACCTGCAGAGTGTTGCAGATGGTGAAGATGTAGGCAAAAAATACCAAGTACTTGTTGAAATACAGTACTCCAAATACCCAAGTAAAGCCCAATACAGCAGTTAAAGAGATAGAAACTCTCAGCCAATGCCTAAAAAGTAAAAGATATAATATATGAGATAGATTGTAGATAAATGAATGCAGCTATATACTCTAAATGCTGCTGTTTCAACATACTTAGTATCGACTGCTCTCATCTTTGAATGGTGATGACGCCACATAATGCTCATGGATATCATAAAGATGAACACATTTGCCTGTTATATACAATACAAACAAATGTGTAAGAGCATTCTTCTGAATGTTGTACAAACTCACTATAAGGATGAGCAGAACTGGAGCAATGAATGACCAGACAAAGTGTGTATCATATCTTAGCCAACAGCTTCAGGGAGATGAAGAAATTAGGAAACATAAATTCATGCTTTTTTGCAAGATTAATGCTTACCTTTGGCTGGTACCATACTGCCATTTTCCAGGCTGGTCTGTTACCAGGAAGCCAACTGGTACGATAATGCTTAGATAAACAGCAGGCAGACCTGTTAGGATAAACGTCACAGGTGCAGGAAGTGATGTCACACGTGCACACAAATGATGAACTGACATTGCTGTGAATAAATGCAAGAGATTTATATTTTTATCTGGAGTAGCACAGTGAAATTATAAAGTGGACGTCAAGCCTAATAAATCCATGCATCTCTCAGTGATGAATTAAGTGTTACACATACAGCCGACTAACCATAACTTATTATGGCAAACAGCGCCATGTACTTGCTGTTAGAGGACATAAATACCACCACCAATGCCAAATACAGTACAACTCCTTCCATCAGCATCCACATAAACACCACGAGGAAGAGATACTGGAGAATAACAGCCACGGCAGCACACAATACCTGGTCAGATGAAAAAGAAAAGCATTACGAAGTGCAAAGAATATTCTATTATTATGCATAATTATTACAATTAGGGAATTAACAATGGTGCATATAATATCATCTAATGTATAGTAAATGCTAGAAATATCAGCTGCACTATCCCCATCATACAATTATGCATAGTTACTGAATATTGTGTATCCTTTTAGTCTACCACCAATTGTTATGGTCATAGTAATTCTTTCATCATGTTTAGAATGTAACCCCACAGATATATTATACTCGATTCTTTTTATATCCTGAATGAACTGAGAGCTGCACAAAGCATTACATTCAGTGTAGACCCTTCCTGCTTGCCTCCTCCTATCCTTGCCTACCTTCCCCTTCACCTCCTCCACACTAAGAAGCAGCAGCTGAGATGCGAATAAGGAGAGGCAAAGGTTGACGTGTACATAGCTCCTAAGACTCCACAGAGGTCTGGAGAGGATAGTGTAAGTGATGAAGGATAAGATTGGGATAGGAATTTAAGGGAAGGAAAGGAGGATGCATATAGAAGGTTATGATCTTTTTCGATTTCAATACAGTTTACGTAGCGAGGCGTTTAATTTGTCATGCCGCTTAGATACCTTAGAAGTGCGTAAGTGAAGACAGTGGCAGCCAGGGCTATGAGAGAGATTACCGCACCCATCACCTCAATCACATAGAGCGCTTTGTCATCGCCTTTGGATATCGACTTTAAGTGCAGGAAGTCATACAGGAAGCCATGTAAAAGCAAATAAATAGTGATATGATGATGATGAAAAGAAGCGGCTATACCTCCACTCCTGGGCTTAGAAGGATGGCAAAGTGTGTCAGATGGTAACAGAAGCACACTGTTGTAGTGCTGGAGGACTGGATTCCATTCTTCACACAGCCATCGGGAGACCAACGGCCAGAAACTGTGCCATTTGGTGCTCTATTTGGGGCAGAAACCATGCAAGCTTAATTGGAAGGTAAACAACAGGAATTTGGTTCATATAAAAATAGTTAGGGGCATTGATCTCTCTAACCTCATAAAGTGCCAATACGCACATTTCGTTGAATAGTTTCTTCCAAGCAACTACAACGTTCATGCATGTGGGGTGTATGAGATCAGTAATATTGGTCATGGGAACACAGAGTGGGAGGTAACGGCATTACCTCCAAGTCGGGATGTTCAAACACGATCACAACTGGATTCGTTGTATTGTTCATTATACATGTTGTACAGTTGAGTGTGGCAGAGAGGACTGGCAATCCGATCACAGGACTGCACAGGACAATAAAAAAGGCCTTTGTGTCCGCATGTTGACCCGCATGTTATAAGGTCCCATATACAGTACGAGGGGCAAAATATGAGATCGTTCCGGGACTTAACGCACGTTTTTTCAAAATTTGTACTGTATATTCTAATAGTTTGAAATTTCCTCTCCAGATTGCTTCGTACGCACTGAGAATCGGAGAATCTGTCATGGAGCTGTAAGACGCTGAATTTTTAGTTAGCCATACGTTTTAACGCAAGTGTTACATTTTTGTTTTGTTGTTGTTTACTGGAAATTTTATAATGAATGCACTAGGTCCCTTTTTCGCTGAAAAGATCTCATATGTTGTGTTGGTACAAGTAGCAGATCTTATTTTACATTTAAGCAATACGTGGGGATATTTGAAACTCATTCTGCTCTGTGTAACGTACTTGGAGTTGGGGTCATGTAGCATCTGGGATATATTGTTGTAGCAGTATGCAACCACTCTCACCCGCTCATCAGGTTGTGATATTGAGAAGAGGTCACCTGGTAGAGTGATGCTGTTCCCACCACACGATATGGCTGATAATGGCTGTTGAAGATCGTTTCCAGCTGAGCTGATGTTTAGCACTGCAGTGGGTTTACGTATATATGCATGCATACATGATCAACAATTATTAATGCATATTTTCATAGCCCTTATTATGCAATCTCATTTCACACGATAAGAGCTTTCAAATTATCTTCAGTACTTTACTCAAACGTGTTGTTTGACAGATGATAAATTAGCTGAATAAAGTATCACCATTTTAGGCTGATAAATAATAATAATTTGTTATTATGTTTTGCAATACTACTACTAGGTACACTAATTGGATTCAGTTATGTTTAGAAAACCGTACATATATTTTCTGACTTTATTGTGCTTATGTTCTCATGCACATTCTGATTCCACAGTGCAAAGTGATCAAGAGCTTGCAGAAATTCACTGCCATCCAGATTTTCCTAAGTAAATTAGAACAATTCTTAGTCAGTTAATACAATTATTCCAGACATGTGATTACCCTCGCTTGACTCTCCTGCATAGCTCTGCTCACCACATTGCTGGCAATGGAAATGAATCGCTATGGAAACATACACATCAGTCTCTTTTGTGGTGTCACCATTTCTATGGTACACTGTGCCAACTCTCACACCCATTCATGTATGTCCACATCCTTACCTGTCCAAACTCCTCATTTGCACTGTAGTTTCCTAGCACCTCAGTCAGTGCTTGGATGAGATTCACAGTCTCTGAGACTTCTAGGGCAAAACTGAGAGTGCTAAGGTCTCGTATCGCCAGGTTTGGATCACTTATATTCTATGTAAAATGAACACATAGTACAAGCGGCAACAGCACTGACAGTGCACAGTAATGGACATAAGGGACACACACTGTATGGATGCATCTGGAGGGAGTGGGAGAGGTAGTGAGAGAGAGAGGGAGAGGAGGGGAAGGGAGAGCAAAAGAGAGATTGAGAGATGAGGTTAGGAGAAGCCATATTGCATTTGAGATAGATGAATGTGTACTAATGATTGTTGCATAGACAACAGGTTCTAACCACTGGTGATGAGCATGTCACACTCTTCCACTGTGTTGACTTAGATGTAAGTTGAACGCATCTTCTAGATGCAGTGTATTTTCCCTTAATACAGTAACCAATAGCACTAGTGCCTGCAATTGTGCGAGGCCAGAGGTAGTCCAAGACAACTTCCTCAGGACAACTTTGTGCAATGGTGAATGAAGAGTTTGCTGGAATATGAGGGACTGGAATATTTATGGATTTTTGGGGAAAAGATTCATAAAGGAGAGAAAAGCATAGACGAGAATAATACAATGTAAGTGAGTTTATTGTCTGTTAAACATCAAAGTGTCAATGCATTATTAGTATGATAGTATACTTGATGATGGGCAGGATAGCTCCAATGGGATAGTAACGGCTGCTCTCGTAGTATTAGATGCTGGAAATGTCACGAGCTCTCTGTGTAAAGAATCAACTTGCACAGTTCCACCTTGAACCTCCTGCAATATGCTTCTACATAATTGGAGTAAACAAAACTGCCATGAATGTCTTAGTACATTCACAGTAAATGGAGCATGCCTCACCCCGTATGACCGTTTGGATAGAATTTGTCACTCGGCAGGGCACATTGTGAAGGGTGTTGCATGGTAAAGTTCAGATTGCCTAGCGCCCAGTCTACTTTACTTCCGCCTCCACCGGACCACATCAACTGCAGTTGTGTATCCAGAAGTCCACATACGCGTATTTGTATCGGTAGAGGAAAAACTGCCATCGACCTGTTGATCTTGACTGATACATTGTAGCCTTCAACTGCTATTCTGCAGTCGTCGGGCCCGCACCCCGGGTAATTTAACTCCCCCGACGCGTACAAGCTCAACGGTATCCACGGAGACGAGGTGTTATCACGCATTGAGAGCTGGATGGCATCTCGCATGTCAAGTGAGCCATTGGAAAGACCAATGAATAAAACAAATTCAACTAGTCTGCAAGATGAAAAGGAGGAAGGAGTGAGGACAAGGAATGTATTTTCCTCCACTCACATCTGTGTGCGTGCTACATCATTACTGCAGTTCGTTGAATCGATTGGTGTCTCCGTCAGTTCCAATACATCCAAATCTCTCCTGCATGGCTGCAAGATAATGACCAGACCGCTAGCGACCAGAAGCGGCGTCAGGACTCCCACTGATTCCCGCACGCAACCAGAGCAGAACTGCAGGGAATTGTGATGCGGCGGCGCCCCGGAGCAGTTTGAAGCAGAAATGACCCCACCCGAAATATCGCACCACCGTTTCCTGCTGTAAGCAAGTATAGAGAAGGCAAAACAGATCGACATTGGCATACAGAATACGATGTTAATACGCATACATACATGCACACACACTCATGAACATATACGCACCCACGAACGCGCATAAGCCCTGTCCAAACTTGGCAGCTAGCCGTGCATGAAGCAGCTTCTTTGCATGCAACTGATGGACTTACTTTGGATACAACTGGTCGTCAAAGTCGTCATAAATTGAACCGCGAATACTAATCGTATCCACTGACCAGACGCTCGGACTGGGAGGTCCCCGCTGTAGCCATCTGAACTGCACGGGTCGCGTGACATTCACTCCATTGCTCGCAAGATTGATCGTGATATCTCCGCACGGGCTACTCGGCACGGGGGAGCTGCAGGGACAAGGTTTGGCTTGGAAGGAATCGATCGTAGACCACCTGAACTGATTGGCGTAGCGATAAGCTAGCTCTATGGCTCTTGGTGTAGAGTTTTGGAGAGATAGGGGGCTATTTTCCCACCGCAAGGAAAACTTCAACACCTGTGCGCATGCGACTTGTGCGCACAAAAGTGCTTGAAGGCCTAACAGAATCATCGAGACACTATAGCGGCCGGTACAAACGTGCCGCCTTAAAAGTGGTTGAAAGCCGGAAATGATCACTATTCAGCTGATGGGCAGTCTTGTCCTCTGACCCGCATATAGTATTGAATGCCGGAATACGTATAATATTATCCATGATGTCATAATATTTGCATACGCTGACGTCACTAGCTGATGGTTAAAACAGCACTGACACGGAGTAGTGGCAGTTTAACCCCCCGGGCGGCTGATGTACCGGTAGTGTCACTTATACAATCATCTCGATACTGCGACAGGTTTTTAATTTAGAAAAGTACACAGCAGTAACTCGTTGTTAATTGGTTGTAGTGCATTCTGAGTATATAATTCGCAATACTTTACAAATTCAGTAAAACTACTTCAGACAAGGAAGGCAGAATAAACGAAAGGGATGATGCCAAAGTGTTATTTTATCGTAGTACATTGCATTGAGCATTGCATCAGAGTCAAAATCTAATCTTGTTCAGTTAAATCTAACAATTAACCTTGCAAATTATATCAGCATCTATGGAGTTGATGCAAAAGATCTTTTGGAGAGAGAGCTTTTGCATCAATTCCACTACATGTAGCTGTGATGTGTCTGTTACATGAAAGATGAGCATTGCAATCGTTTTCCTATTGTTTGTACAGTTACATGTCACTTTGATGATGTATCTTTTCTAAACAAATTTCAGCATGACCAACCATTCGCATGAAATTGTAAGATGTGCTCTAAAACTCAAATTTCTTAAAGTGATTTTATGTATTCATATTAGGAGTGCAAGTAGTGGAGCCTTTTGGACCCTTTTTTAACTTTTACTGCAACAACTTATTCTTTCTTTTCAGCAGATCTATCTTTACCTGCTAGAAACTGAACCCCGCAAGTTTTTAAGTTTGAACAAGGGTGTATTTACCTTTGTCACTGATAATCGTTCTAGGTATGCTATTGAAATATATATAAGAGAATGTATCAGGCCAGTAGCCAGGCTTTGTGTTGGTAGGGTGCAAAGTATGGCTCAGTGGACTCAAGCGGTAATACGTGAACTAAATGTATAGTTGGATTATACATCTTGCGGATTATACTTGCAATAAGCATTTGTGAGTTTGTTTTTACTCTCTGGTAAGGATTGAATCATATGTAATTGTCATTTTGTAATTAAAATCAGATACCCACACACCATGCAATGTCATTACTGTGTAAGATAATTAAATACATTCTTCAAGAATGTGATTCCATCAGTGATTCCATTTCCATTCGT
>JABACO010000001.1:30584464-30608778 GCA_013339895.1 Ephydatia muelleri | reverse complement strand
CTATTACAATCATCTCGATACTGCGACAGGTTTTTAATTTAGAAAAGTACACAGCAGTAACTCGTTGTTAATTGGTTGTAGTGCATTCTGAGTATATAATTCGCAATACTTTACAAATTCAGTAAAACTACTTCAGACAAGGAAGGCAGAATAAACGAAAGGGATGATGCCAAAGTGTTATTTTATCGTAGTACATTGCATTGAGCATTGCATCAGAGTCAAAATCTAATCTTGTTCAGTTAAATCTAACAATTAACCTTGCAAATTATATCAGCATCTATGGAGTTGATGCAAAAGATCTTTTGGAGAGAGAGCTTTTGCATCAATTCCACTACATGTAGCTGTGATGTGTCTGTTACATGAAAGATGAGCATTGCAATCGTTTTCCTATTGTTTGTACAGTTACATGTCACTTTGATGATGTATCTTTTCTAAACAAATTTCAGCATGACCAACCATTCGCATGAAATTGTAAGATGTGCTCTAAAACTCAAATTTCTTAAAGTGATTTTATGTATTCATATTAGGAGTGCAAGTAGTGGAGCCTTTTGGACCCTTTTTTAACTTTTACTGCAACAACTTATTCTTTCTTTTCAGCAGATCTATCTTTACCTGCTAGAAACTGAACCCCGCAAGTTTTTAAGTTTGAACAAGGGTGTATTTACCTTTGTCACTGATAATCGTTCTAGGTATGCTATTGAAATATATATAAGAGAATGTATCAGGCCAGTAGCCAGGCTTTGTGTTGGTAGGGTGCAAAGTATGGCTCAGTGGACTCAAGCGGTAATACGTGAACTAAATGTATAGTTGGATTATACATCTTGCGGATTATACTTGCAATAAGCATTTGTGAGTTTGTTTTTACTCTCTGGTAAGGATTGAATCATATGTAATTGTCATTTTGTAATTAAAATCAGATACCCACACACCATGCAATGTCATTACTGTGTAAGATAATTAAATACATTCTTCAAGAATGTGATTCCATCAGTGATTCCATTTCCATTCGTCTTGGGTGAAACGATGCAAACATCAATAACACTTTCAACATTGATTAGCTGTTCGTAATGAATGTGCAGCAAGGCAAGATTATCCAGATGTTCTTCCCCATTGATGATCTCATGTAATTATTGAGACGTCTGAGAGCACTGGCACTCCGCTCACATTCACACGATGTAACTGGAATAGTGCAAGCAAGTTGCAGCAGAATTCTAATATAGGGGTAAATTTCAGCATCACAATCTTTTATTTTTATTTTTATTTTTTTTATAGTGGATGTTACTGCAGTCGATCTCCAGGTAGCAGTTTCCTTACTGCGCATGTGTTGGTAGCTTCTGCAGGATGGTCCACATAGCAAGGGTTACCCCACCAAGCCTGGCCTCAGATGGTCTAAGGTCTTTTGATGAGGAGGTCAAGCAGTGCTTTGTAATGTGCTCAGCCATCAATGTTACCAATGATGCCTGGAGCCAGGCACAGCTAGGACAAAAATTTGGGGGTCTGACTCTTCGCTTCCTCTCTCACCATGCTGCTGCAGTGTTCATTGCCTCCCTGTCATTCTCCGGCTTTGGCAAGGCTGATAACATCCACCTAAAACAGGCAGTGGCAATGTTTAACATACAGGTCTCCCCCTTTAATGCCATTACAGTCAATTCTGCTCTGGAGTCTCACATTCACCAGAAGGTCTTGTCAGGATTGATCCTAGCCCAACATTTCCGCATCTTGTTGGAATCCTTCTCTCCAGCTAAAAGAGCTCGCCCCCTGTCAGTGGCTACTCCTCATGCTTCCTCTTGGCTATCAGTGGTCTCATCCCCTGGTTTGGGCTTGCACCTGGAGTCGAATGAGTTCCAGATGGCTATTAGGTGGTGGCTGGGGTTAGATATGCTGTGACCTGCAGGCGTGGGGGGGGGGGATGTGGTCACACGCCATAATCGTCTACGAGATGAGGTATTTGACCTTTGTCGTCGTGCCCACCTAAGTGTGAGTGTGGAGAGAGGTCATGGCCTTACCAGAGACCTTGCCCACACCACACCTGCTGACATCCTCATTGCTGGCTGGGACAGACGCAAACTTGTGGCACTAGACCTGACCATTACCTCACCACTCTGCTCTGTCATCTTGGGTGAATCATGTTACCAGGCTGGTGCAGCAGCCCTAGCAGCAGAGACCCGCAAGCTCCACTCCAATGGACCCAAGTGCCAAGAGTTGGGCTGGTCCTGCATCCCATTGGCAGTGGAGACTTATGGCAATTGGGGCAAGGAGGACATGATACCTTCTCCAGGCTGGCATCCTTGCTAGCCATTCACCAGTCCTCCCCCAAGGCAGTAGTTGTGGCTGAAATTTATGGCCGGTTGAATGTGGTCCTGGTTCAGTCCATTGCTAGAGCCATCCTTGCCAGGGAGCTTCCACCCTCCTAACTTGCTATAAGTAGTTTAGTTGTACTTAGTGTATGTGTATGTACGTATGTTAATAATAATAAAAAATGGAATAATCATAATAATAATACACATGCCAAGTGTTCCGAGTTGGGGTGGATGTGTATTCCCTTTGTGGCCGAGTCATATGGAGCTTGGGGCAGTGAAGCGATGCAAGCTTTTTCACGGCTCGCATCATACCTTGCCACAAGGACCAACTCCCCCAAGTCCAAGGTTGTCTGCAGCCTGTACGGTCGCCTTAATTTGACTCTTGTGCGAGCCAATGCCCGAGCCTCCTCTTACGATGTGGATGTTCCCTTCAGGAGGGGGATATTTCATCATCGTTAACTTTCATAGCTAGTGTGTCTCAGTGTGTCAGGGTATGTATGTATGTATGTATGTAATGTATGTATGTATGTATGTATGTATGTATGTAGTATGTATGTATGTATGTATGTATGTATGTATGTATGTATGTATGTATGTATGTATGTATGTATGTATGTATGTATGTATGTATGTATTGTATGTATGTATGTATGTATGTATGTATGTATGTATGTATGTATGTATGTGTATGTATGTATGTATGTATGTATGTCTGTATGTAGTATGTATGTATGTATGTATGTATGTATGTATGTATGTATGTATGTATGTATGTCTGTATGTATGTATGTATGTATGTATTGTATGTATGTATGTATGTATGTATTGTATGTTATGTATGTCTGTATGTATGTATGTATGTATGTATGTATGTATGTATGTATGTATGTATGTATGTATGTATGTATGTATGTATGTATGTATGTATGTATGTATGTATGTATGTATGTATGTATGTATGTATGTATGTATGTATGTATGTATGTATGTATGTATGTATGTATGTATGTATGTATGATGTATGTATGTATGTATGTATGTATGTATGTATGTATGTATGTATGTATGTATGTCTGTATGTATGTATGTATGTAGTATGTATGTATGTATGTATGTATGTATGTATGTATGTAGTATGTATGTATGTATGTATGTATGTATGTATGTATGTATGTATGTATGTATGTATGTATGTATGTATGTATGTATGTATGTATGTATGTATGTATGTATGTATGTAGTATGTATGTATGTATGTATGTATGTATGTATGTATGTATGTATGTATGTATGTATGTATGTATGTATGTATGTATGTATGTATGTATGTATGTATGTATGTATGTATGTATGTATGTATGTATGTATGTATGTATGTATGTATGTATGTATGTATGTATGTATGTATGTATGTATGTATGTATGTATGTATGTATGTATGTATGTATGTATGTATGTATGTATGTATGTATGTATGTATGTATGTATGTATGTATGTATGTATGTATGTATGTATGTATGTATGTATGTATGTATGTATGTATGTATGTATGTATGTATGTATGTATGTATGTATGTATGTATGTATGTATGTATGTATGTATGTATGTATGTATGTATGTATGTATGTATGTATGTATGTATGTATGTATGTATGTATGTATGTATGTATGTATGTATGTATGTATGTATGTATGTATGTATGTATGTATGTATGTATATGTGATCAATATATGCTCAACTTATACAGCGATAAAAAAACAAAACAAAGGATACAAATAAAAATTTAATTAAATAAATAATAAAGACGAGGCCAAATGAAAAATTGTTCAGTGGACCTTTGCCTCTGCACAGGCCAAAGCTATAGAATGGTGTTGTGAGTGGGAATGAAATGACCTGGTTCCTCGAAGGCACATGATTGCTGAGCGAAGTAAGGAAAAACTCAGTTTGCATCGCAACCAAAAGAGTGGTGTAATACGGTTCGTGACGCTCAAGCGTGTTGAAATTCCTGATACCCTCAATCATTTCATAAGCATCTACAATTGTTTTGTTTTGTTCGTTGGGGAAGAAATTGCTCCGGAACAGCAGTTAGCAGCGGCTCTTTTTCTTTCCCGTTCGCGTTGTTCACGTCATCCCATTTTAGATCAAGTGCAAGTCGGTCTGAAGTGCGCAATACTAAGAACTACGGAACACAGCTGGCAGTTGTCACTATAAGTGTCGATTGTCAACAATACAAACATGCTTGTAACAAACGAGCGGACCTTTTATCAAGCGGGTGTAATTGCACCCGTTGCACCCCCCTGGCTAAGGGCCCGTATATAGAAGCAATTTGTAAAAACTATGAACCACACGTTATAAAGATACTTAATCTCATCCGTTCCGGGGTATACAACATTGGGCCTGAAATGAACAAACCATACATGTACGTCCGATTATACCGTAGCTTACAACGAATGTGACGCTTAGGGTAATTTACTATTGTGTACATTTTCAGCATTTAAATCTATTGCATCAAAATACTGCACTGCCTTAAACAGGTGTGATTTTAAAGATCTTAGTGTAGTCATCACTTCAACGTTAACCAGACCCTACCAAACCAAGTTAGAGCAAAGACTTATATTTGGTTTGACACGCATACATTACACTATTAAATGGTGGTAATACTATTATTAATGGTTATACGCAGCAGTGTTGAAAAATTAAAAACCCTCATGTACTCGGTTTGGTGGTTTTGTTTTAACTATATTCAATTGCTTTGTGGGTCTAACAGTTATTGTAGCCACCACGCGTCCTATTTGATCAACTACAAAATAGCGGCACCATCCAGTTCAGGATTTTGAGGTTACATGACTGTGCCTCACGGAATAGGAAACATCGGAGATAAAATATCGAAGGAGTCACACGACGCGCATGGCAATATGCATGAACTGCCTTCTGGGAAACGTTTATTAAAGTACTGAAATACTATGGATAGATTTTGTTGCTGGAACTTGATACAGGTGTAGATCTCAGAATCACTAACTTCAGATACCAGACTGTCCATTAAGAGCACCTCTCCACAATCAGTTCCTATGCTTGAACTGCAAATCCAGTGACCAGAACCTGCATGTATGTGAATAAAACATACAATCTAAGGTTACACCAAAATTAATAACTAAACCTTATGTAGAATTTGGACTGCATTTAGTGGCGTCGATTTGAACAGTAACACTTGTCCAAGAGTACGTGACTGGAAACCATTGATGGTTGTGAAACTTTGCTTCAGCAAGTGCAGAGCTGCATTGATTACTGCATCAGATCATTTTCATCACTTTTGTACAATTCAAGACCACTCATCCAGAACTTGCATACATTCTCACCAGATAAAATACAGTTATCTATAAGAATTGGTGAGCAGTCAGTGTCATCTATATAGAAGTGGCATATGGGAGTGGGCATCAATATCTGTTGACAAGGATACTGGGGATTGTTCATTCTTCTCAGGAGATGAAGCACAATCATCTACTACTGGCAAGCAGTAAACATTATTTTCTGGTGGTAAATCTGTTGAAAAAGATACTGGGGATTGTTTATTCTTCTCAGGAGATGAAGCACAATCATCTACTATTGGCAAGCAGTCAACATTATTTTCTGGTGATAAATCTGTTGACAAGGCAGTTATGATGGAATTCAGTTAACCGACAAATGTTAATGCCTTCTACAACACCTTTCCTGTTTTCTCATTGTATAATGTGTAGACACCCTTGCCAAGGTCAGCATGTTTATGTTTAGCAGTTTGATATGCAAAGAGCACTGATGATATACATGTATGTTCATCCCAATCATTTTGGGTGTTGTAAACTATTTTGACTAGGGCTTTTTGTAGAGACTGATTGACACGCTAAGTAAGCTCATTAGTTTGTGGATGGTAAGCTGAAGACACCAATGTTCAGTGCCTGTCAATTTATATACCTCTGCTTGCACGGCATTAACAAACTCATGGCCTTGGTCTGAGATAATGACCTCACAGTAACCAAATCTAATTGTGAATACTCACTATGATTCAACATTCAACATGTGCTCAAATGAATAATAGCATGCACATTACACTGTTGGAAACATTAGCGAGTTATAGTATGCCTACCGTATGGGCTTGTCAATAATAATGAAATGTACATCGGAACTGTTAAATTACACAGAATAAAAACCTCCTTAATATATAGTATAAATGTAATATTAGAATATAAATGGCTAGTATGCTAAACTGATATATCCAACAAAATAATTCAATGCAACAAAGCTAAAAATATATATATAATTACAGTATAATGACAATCCATTTAAAAACTCACCGGCAAAACAATTCAAAATAAAATACGCCACCCATACAGCTGTTTTGTCAGATAGAGCACTAGCTTTTGGCCACTTGCTGAAGTAATCTACTAAAGTAACAATGTATTTGTTACCCTTCTTTGTAAGTGGCAATGGCCCGATCAAGTATATTCCACCCTGTGAAATACAGTTTAATAATAAAAACTATTAAACATAGAATGTTACAGTTCAACCGACAAAAGCACAGCAATGTAACTCACCTTATGCCACACTTGTGCACAGGAACAGGGTGAAGTTTGGCATTGCTCTTCACAAACTTGGGATTCATTCGTTGACACAAGTGACAAACTTTCACAAACTCTTTGATCTCATCATACATATTGCACCAATAAAAGCATGTATGTACAAATCTTTTCTAGTGTCTTGTCGCGACCCAGGTGACATTCTATTGAAAATAGACGTTATGATGACACCCCCAGTCGATGAAATACCCATTCTAGGCGAAAAAAAAATCGTTTCGCAAACCTGCCAATCCATTATGACACGACTCCATGACGCGCTTTTTCTCCTCATCACTTCTAATACAAGTGCGCCACATATCCTCCTTTCCATTCACATTCTTTCTATAGTGAAATACTCCATCTTTCATTTTATAGTTGTTTCTGCACTTTCTTCATCAATTTGCTTTCTCTGCCTTCGAGAATTCATTGGGATACTCACGGTGAAAAAGGTATTTCTCAACGACGTTCAGCTCCTCGTTAAACTCTTCCATCTTAGCAATGGTATTCAATTGAAGCACGAGGAGTCGTTACGTGTACCTTAGGTGCTAATGACCGGGGAGTCACACCCACCAGGGAATCACGCGCCGCACCGACATGGTGCAGGGTGTTTCTTGATAACGATTCACGTCATTACAGAATCAAAACTATACGTAGGACACTTACAGTGATTCAAAGCATTGTCGACAATAGGTTTTAAGGTGTCTATGGCTCCAATGTACAGGTACATGTACTGTGTACAGTACGTATACACTGTACATGTATGTAGAAAATATGTTTATTTTATCATTTATGTATGTCCTGGCCAAAACGTAACGTTTGAAAGCATAGCACCTGGATTCTCTTGCTCGATTTGATCGTCGTGACAATAGAAATACGCGTCGCGCAGATTTAATTGTGCTGAGACTATGATGTTGTGATGCCAGTATACCTCAACTTTTTCCCGTAGTATCACAACATCAGCTTTGTTTTCAGTACCATATGAATAGGGGTATATGCAACTGTCGCAAAACAAATCTTTGACTAATATTTTACACAGACTCCTACAGTGATAGTGATATATGCATACATGTAGTTCAGTGCATTATCTCACATCATTTTGTAATCATGAGCGTCTTGCTGGAACTGGCATTCTTTTTGGCGTTGGTCTGCCAGGTACCTGTTGAATCCTACGTCTCGATAAAGGTCCCTTCAGGTCCTTCCTCTACGCTTGAGAGCTACCTCTGTAATGGATCGTTGAGGTCCAACGTTTCTCTACAGCTTGACGCCGGAGAACACTGGATACATCCCGGTTCTTTCTGTTCAGTTTTCAACGTAAGCGCAATCCGAATTACAGGAGCGGGCATCGAGACCACTATTGTTCGTTGTGACGACAAGAAGCCACGGGGATTTGGATTTTTGTCAGTGCGAAATGTGACCATAGAGAAAGTAAAGTTTGTTGGATGCGGACAAATGACGTATCGGAATGGATCGCGTAGAGAGATTTTTACTACCCCTCTCGTGCTTTTCTTCGAGGCAACCTCTGCGGTGACTGTACAACAGGTTGAAATAACGAGATTCATCGGTATGGGAGTGGTGGGGTACGCATTGGGAGGCTCAGTTACCATCAGAGAAGTCAAGGTTCAGACGTGTGCCAGAGGAAACTGTTCAGGAGTCCTTATCTATTCTGATCCGCTACAAACGGCCGTGCCTTATGTGCGTTTGCACTTCTGTTCGTTCAGGGATATGAGATTCGAACCTAGTACAAGCGGTTTGGGGTTCATAGGAGCAGGTATAACAATTTTGGAGCAGAGGTCGGTTATTGTGGATGGATGCCAGTTCAAGCATCTAGAGGCTCCTATTGGGGCGGCTGTAAGCGCTAAATCTGCATCAGTTTTAGTGGTAAATAGCACTTTTGAAAAGAACATTGGATACAAAACAGGCGCCATTTGTTCTAACGGCTCTACGGTGGAATTGATGAACAGCTCATTCACTGCAAATGTCATAAACGGAACAGGAGAAGGCGGTGCCATCTACGTGTACTTATCAAAGATTAAAACATTTGGTTGTTGGTTTGAGAATAACACTGCCAGCATTGGTGGCGCTGTTTTTATTTTGGACACTTCAATGATAATCGTGCACAATATCTCGAACAGTCGACGTTTGTACGCAACCGTGCTCCAATTGGAGCTGCTATATTCGCCGGAGACTTCGTAGAAAGGAATGGGTCAGCAACTTACTCGCTCTCTCTAGTCAACACCGTGGTTAAAGACAATAGGTGCTCGTGTGGGATGCAGGACCAAACTAAAGGAGCAGCGATATACACGAGTGAACTGTCTTACTTAAGCATCGAAGGAGGAGAGTTTACGGGAAATTCTCCCCGGGGAGCAATTCAAGTGCTAGCAGGGCGAGTTCACATCAAAGGAAATGTTACATTTAGGCGCAATACAGGAGAAAATGGTGGAGCACTGTGTTTGTCAAATAATGCACTATTATACTTCTACTCGAAAACGAACGTGAAGTTTTCTGAAAACAGGGCGACTGGCATTGGAGGTGCTTTGTATATTCAGGGAGACCCTAATACGGTCAAGTCCGATTACATTGGATGTGCCATCAATTTCCCTGGTGACGATGAAAACTTCACCATCGTCTTCAATAACAATACTGCGCAATTGTATGGCCCAACGATATACGCAACCCCTATATATGATTGCTTCATAGACGTTTCTTCAACGTTAGGTCCATATCTAGACACATACAATGACTTTGAGTTTTACGAACTACTTTTTAAAATCACCCCACAAACCGAAAATCAGATACTGTCCTTCCCCGAAAAATTCCATATTTGTGGATGTGATAAAGACACGATGTGCAGCGTTACGGACGGAAACTATCTGATAACATTGCATCCTGGTGGAACTATTCGATTTCGCGCCACTCCTCGTGACTCACAGAATCACACGTCTCCCAGCGTTGTTTACGCGGACCTTTACGAGCATGGCGTAGTCTCACCTGACGCACACTTCACACACCAACAGAATATACAGTGGATTGACAAAGAATGTGAATTGATTGAGTACCAAATATACGGACCAGAGAACCGTTTGTTTGACCTCCGTCTGTTCACTTATCGGGGTGATGTTCCCGACTCGATAAAGATCAATTTAACCGGGTGTGGGCGCGGTTTTAGTTTTGGTATGAAAACGTGCAAATGCTCACCATTCCTCAAAGCGCGTGACATCAGCTGCAATGTGACTGACGGGATGATAACGAGAAAGAGAAAATGGGTTGGTTACAGCTACGAGCTGAGCAAACTTGCTGTGGCACGCACCTGTCCTCTTGATTACTGCAGGGACAATTTGACCAGTGTTTCGCTGGCAACGGAAGATGCGCTATGCAATAACGGTCGCACCGGCGTTCTCTGTGGTCACTGCCATCTTAGCCTCAGTGTGGTGTTTGGGTCATCTGAATGTCGGACGTGCTCAAATGTCTGGCTCCTTACCATCCTCATGTATGCGGTATTGGGCATTGCACTGGTGACAATCCTCTTCATGCTAAACCTTACGGTCACCGAGGGAACCATTTATAGCCTCATCTTTTACGCCAACATTGTTCAAGTCAATGCTTTCATTTTTTTCAACCAAACCTACTTACAGCCATTGCAAATCATCATATCATTCATCAACTTGGACCTTGGATTTCCACTTTGTTTCTATGATGGAATGGATGATGCTGCCAAGACTGGCCTTCAGTTTGTATTTCCCGCTTACCTCCTTGTACTCACCATAGCGTTCATTGTGTTGTGTCATTACTGTCTCAAGTCAAACTTCTCTGGAAAAAGGTTAAACAGATTTAGTCGTTTTGTTGGTAAAAGAGCAGTGAGTGTTTTAGCTACCCTCATCTACTTGTCCTACTCCAAGCTGCTTAGGACTGTCATTCAGATTCTTACCTTTGCCACAGTGCACATTGACAAGGACAAGGAATTTCGAGTGTGGTTTTATGATGGGACAATTCGCTACCTTGAAGGAAAGCATCTCCTTTTGTTTCTTATAGCTATGGTCACAAGTGTGTTTTTTCTCTTTCCCTACACACTTGCCCTTACTCTGATTCCCATCATTGACAAGTACAGTGACCACAACAGACTCTTCACTTGGCTCCATCAGAAATCCAATCTCCTCAAACCTATGAATGATGCATACTATGCGCCGTACAAAGGGAAGTGGAGAAGCTGGCTTGGGGTGCGACTCTGGGTCCTGATATTGCTGTACGTTACCACTTTGTCTGTCGGTTCCGATAATCCCTCTCTTCTTCTTTATATCCACGCGGTCGTGGTAATTGTATTTTTATTCATCCAAGCTCAAGTGAAGCCATTTTCCTGTGCACCCCATGCACAAAAGAGTCGCACAATAAAGTTCTTTAATCAATTACTTAACACGGTGGACTTGTTTTATATGCTAGACTATTCTATCCTAGCTCTAACAGTATCCTACTTATGGGCAAATGTCATCGAGGATGAACATTACGACATCGCTGTTGGGATACTTGTTGGTCTTGCAGTTTCTGTCTTCTGCGTAACGTTCCTATACCACGCAATCATTGCGGTCATCAGGGTGTGCAAAGGTGAAAAAAAGCAGGAATGGCTGAAGTACATAGAAGACACTCTTTCCCCCAAAGAAATCAGCAAGCCTCCCACTAGAATAGAAATGAGGGCCTCCCGTTTGTCCGGACACCTCCGCGAACCGCTTATTGAGAGTCAGTAATTTTTAGTGCGTCGGTATATATCTGTGTACATGAGGGCAGATGTCAGAGTAGTGTGAACGCTGCTCCGGGTATGTAAATCGTGTTGTGTTACTATCATGTGCAATAGCGATTAGTATTGTTCCGTGTACAAGCCACAAGAACAAAATAAAAGGTTCTACATGTCAGTACCAGCATTGAGTAGGTTATTTTTTTCTTTAGTGAACTAGTATCGTAATGCATGTATTCATTTTGTCAATGTATATGTAGGCATCGGCAGAAATATTATACAATAAATAACCGTTTCAGTTATAAAAAGCGGAAGTGTTACACATATAATTTGCACCCCTCACGCTCACAATACACAATACAGTGTAATATCTACCGCGCGGCCGGTAATGTACAGTAGATTGCCCTACAGCAATATATATTATATCACTTACATTTTCTAATTGCCTCAGTACAACGCGCTAAATCGATAATTAGTTATATTATTTCGCATGGTAATAAATTCACTGCTGGCATGCGATTATACTGTGGGTATGCATGGAATCGTTTCCTAGACAAGGTTTAATTTGATTCGTATCTCGGTAGAGGGGATAGGGCAATTCCATTTAATTACCACACGGGGTAAAAAGCAAACTATGCAATTTTAAACGATATAAACGGTGCGTGCATGTGATCGGGAGCAAATCTTTACATGTACGCAACGCGGAATATCAAGCGTCTGCAGATATGCATGCATGCACTGGAAGTCACAGGGCTGCCGAAGGCCAGACCCCTGATTTGTCAATCTAGGCCACGCCCCTCTATGTAACAATGCAGTTATACTTTCCAGTTAGCAATTCAATTTCATCCCACAATTCGCAAATCGGCGTTACTTCGAAATTTATATTCAATGCCAATTAAGCATCTTGAAAGAATTTATGCCACCATGCAACAAATAAAGATGCTGCAGACTTTGTCCCGCATTTAGCGGCAGTGTAGGGCACGAAACACTCCACGCACACAGCAGACCCCTTTTGCGTACAGTGGCACCCGGTGCAGCTTGGGAAAAACAGTCCCCCCTTCGCCATATTGCCGTTGTACTGCAATTACTGAAATAGCGTTGTGGGAAGCTAAATCAGTTGTCCCTCTACACTAGGGCAATGTCTCCCTCCTCCCCGCCACTCTACTAGGCAAAATGTCCGACCTGTAGGGTAAAATGTTTCCCGTCGTTTTATCTCACTTCGTGCCTGTGTATGTGTAATATAACATATGGAGAAATGAGCGGTCACGAAAGTTGTAAAAGTTACAATTTTTTGTTTTGTTTCTGAGATTCCATCACATGATATATGTTGCGCACATTCACAAAACATAATGTGATTTTTTTTTGTGAATTATCCGTGATCTGATTTTCAAGAATACAGGCTGTTAATAATGTACAGCAAAAACCTATATTTGATAATTACTAATTACTTCAAGATGATGCCTCACTTGCGGCAATGGAATGATGTTGGTCAGTATCCTTTGTCTTAGATTCTGAAAAGAAAATACCCTCTTTATATTGAAAGTTTTGGCACCGGAGACACAATAGTGCTTTCCGTAGACAAGTACATATAATGCAGATTTTCTGACCTAATTACAGTATTGCACCAGCTGTAAATCTTTCATGTTGGATTTTTCACTCGCTGCAACCGATTCTGGTCCACTATACAACAGTGTGTTTTACTGTGGTGGAAACATGTTTTTTTCCTTAAACCTGTCGGTTCCTGGAGAATTAATACAATAATGATCATTATTTATTAAAAATTGCGGGAATGCCATACATGTACATGTATATGGCGCAACACCCTCGCTCGTTGCCCCCGTCCCATTTGGAAATAATAAACATCATGATAACGTTAATTGCATAATTTGACGCAAATAACAATAACAGCTCACTTTATATATGTACAATTAACACCTCAAGTCACATTGTTTCAACTACTTATTACATTCTGTACCGATACGCTTGCGTTTATGCATGTACAGTATGCCTACATGTATATGAAGGCTTGTACATGCATACTACCCAACTGTCAATCCACCATTTTTGCATATGCGTGCGTTGACACACATATACATACACTCGCATGTAGGCAAACGAAAGCTTTCAATCTGCCCTTTGTAACACGCACATGCATACGCATGCACACTCACACACATACCTAGCATCCACACATCGACAAGGCTTTTGGAGAAGGGCGTTCAGATATGGGAAGACATGGTATCATGTATTAAGCCATGCCTGGCAATAGGCATACATTGGGGCACTGTCACGCAAAAATTGTATCGGGCGAAATTTGTACCGCCATTCGCAACCAAAATTGTATCGCCCAGTACAATTTTGGTTGCAAAAAGTGTACCGGCCTTGCCAAAAGTGTACCGGGTAGTGAGAAAGGGCCTTTAGCTATATAGGATGTCGAATACAGTGCCGTGACGTAGATCATCGATTTGTTGCAAGTTTATGTACCATATGGAGCTGCACTGTGATACGGCATACAAACACGCAATTTATAATTAGATATATCAGTACCGCTCTACGGCTGCCTAAAGTTAACCATCTATGCTAGACGTAAGTTGTCGTCGCGGTTATAGACCCGGTGAGTGTAACTATATTATTTTTATGTCCCAATTACATGTGTAGGTTTGTAGCTATCATTTTGAACAAGAAATCGGCTTTTTAACTGAGATAAGGATGCATGTCTTCTGCATCTAGGTGCAACTCATTTCATTCGTCCAGGCATAAACAATTTTCCTAAACGGTCATTAAGTAACATTAATTGTCATTAATTATCCTTAAGCTACATCTATACTGGTAGAAATGAACGTTTCTACATTCGTGATAAATATTATTGAACGCTTCACAGTGTGTTGATTTGTTGTGCAAAATATATAGGCAATAATTAAACATCTGGGACAGTTTCCGCGAAAATTGCCCCACAGTTAAAATGTTATAAAAATGCATCGCGTTTGAATCGCTATAACTTCCCAACGGATAACGCTATCGACTTCCTATTTTCAACACTTCATATTACACCATTTCAAAATGAAGTGTTGAAAATAAGAAGTCGATAGCGTTATCCGTTGGGAAGTTATAGCAATTCAAACGCGATGCGTTTTTATAACATTTTAACCGTGGGGCAATTTTCGCGGAAACTGTCCCATCTGTTATCAAATAAGCCAAAATGTGATTCAGACACGATTCATACATGATTTTATACAATTACATTCGCCTAACAGGTTCATAGTGGTTGGATATATTAAATAGCTTCTTTGGAATGCACTGCACATGCAACACTGCTGTCTTCACAGGGATGTGGCAAAGAACTGCAGCCACTGTATGTATGTCCAGATTTACAAAACACCATTATAGGTGTCTGTAACATATTGGACACTGCAAATATTTCTACTTCTGTAGCCCAGACAGATGAACTGCGCATGACTGTTCTTGCTAGATATTCATCCATTGTTTCATGAGCAATAAGGTAGCTGATAAAATTCCAGCATTGTGTTGCATGTATGTTGTTGTGAGAGCTCTGAGTTCTTGATGTTCATCTTGGGAGCCAGTTATTACAAATGCCAAAGCTCTAAAAAAAGCAATTACCATCTCCTCGAATTCTTACTGTTGCGGCAGGCTGGTTGGAAATGCTAGGTTGAAGAATGTGAGTAATGCCAATAGACGTTGAAATGGACATAGCCAGGCTATATCCATTTCAACATCTATTGGCAGTACAGCTTTACGGCCAAACATCACCTCAAAAGGTTTGTAATGAGGTAGACTCATGGACAGATGTATTGTATGCATAGATTCATGTCCAACGAGTCATCCCACATATTTCTCTTCTCAGAAATGAACTTAACCAGCATGTTTTGAAGAGTTTGGTTGCATCTTTCATCGAGTCCATTGCCCTTTAAGAGCAAATGTCAGAGTTCAATTTTTAATGTTCTAAACAAGCAAGTGCACTGTAGTGACTGATTACAATAGGTATACCAGTACACGAGTCTAAATACAGGCTAACCTGTGGGTGATATGGTGTAGTGAAAATCCTTTTTTATTCCTAAAGACATTGCCAATTGTGCATCCAGTTCATTCTTAACTTCACTTCGATTGTCAGAGGTTAAATTTTCGTAATCCCCATTCTCATAAATAACTGTTATGTATGAAACAAAGTAAAATCATGCCATGGCATGGTTATGAGTCATGCAGGAGTTCACCTTGAACAATGCATTGAGACACCATTAGCATTTTTAGTAGGCAGTGCAACGGCTTCAACAAATTTGGAAAAGTAATCACTGATTGTTAAGATGTACCTGTTTCCCTTGCTTGAAGCAGGACTGATTTAAACCAATAAAGTCAATTCCAATATTATACCATGGAGCTTTCACTGGTACTGGATTTAACTTCTGATTTGATGTGATTATTATTTAGCTGTTGACTTGTTGGCACACATGAGTGAATCTATGAAGATAATCTAAGTTACATGTAATAAATAGTTTTGTATTGATAAACATTAGCATGAGAATAACAGCTTAACATGTCTCACAAAAGGTAACATGATATAATGTTGCATTACATTTCTTTCACATCTTTGACTATCCCATTCCAAATGTAGCGCTTAGTGATCCTTTTGACTGTTCGCTTCTCGCCATGTGCCCAGCAGTTGGATCGAGATGGCAAGCAGCTCCTGCTCTTCTCGGGTTCTGACGAACCTCAATTCAAATTTCTAAAGTCCACAGAATGATGATATTAATTCCAATTCTTGTACGACTACGCATGATTAACCCCTGTACACTTACGCTATGTCTTTTTTTCTTCTTTACCATCCCTAGCAACGCACACCGCAGCCTTCCTTCTGATGGCTCTTTTCAGGATATCGCTAGATTCGCTAAGGTACCTGGCTTCTGTGAGAGAACAGTGAGTTATAAAATAGATGTGCATAGCACACTTCTGACAACTTCGGTTCAGCATATTACATGTACATGTACTAAGGCAATCACAGACAGTATCAGGATACTGATATCTGAGGTCCCAGATAGAGAACCATTAGCATATACAATACACAATTAACAAAAACTATATATACTGCTGCCCAAAACAAAATCACTGCATGGATCATCCACTAAACACTACTACACAACTGTAGCCATTAAGTCAAAGTCGCAGTTAAATTTTTTAATGTGGGTACAAGTGTGTCCTGAATAGAAGCCGCGGCTTGTAATCAAGGAAATACGGTAGTTAGTCTCCTCCCTCTTGTACTGTAAACTGGTTTCGTCACTCACCACATTAATCATCTGTTTACAATGTTTGTTGAGTTCTGCCATCGTGCCCACCTTGGAGTGAGGGTACAGTCGGGCAGACCTGACCTAAGCCATACCCGGCCAGCGGGTGTACATGTTACTTGTCCTCAATTGGGAGAGAGGGAAACATGCTGCCTTTGACATCACGGTGACCTCTCTCTTATTTCCATCAATCCTAACAGCAGCAAGCCTGTCTAAATTAAGGGGCTGCCAGCAAAGGAGGCTGAGACCAGAAAGCATAAATTCAATGACTCAAAGTGTTTGGAGCTTGGCTGGGTATATACCGAAACTATTTTTATATGTACACTTGTACAGTATCGCCCATGCACGAGTAATTTGAAGAAAAAAACTCGCGCGTCACACGCGAGTTGCGTGCGGGCGCACGCAATTCGTGAGCGTGAATGTTGTTATGCGCGAGTAACTAGCGAGTGTACAAGACAGTACTCGCGAGTAACTTCCGAATATACCGAATTCCAATCTCTATTTACAATTACCATCCAGACGCAGCTTGACACAGCGTGACACGCGTGCGCACGCCACGATTTCGCATATTGGAGAACGATGTAACCATTGTCGTCTAAGCGTACGTTGAATTGTTACTTAATAGAGGAGGGGCATATGGAATCCGCAAGCTCAATAATGTTATGAAATTTTCGACTTGTTATGAATCAGTTTATGATGTGCTGAAGTTTTGTATGTTCAATAGTGTCACCTGAGTAGTAATCAGCCTTTGAGTGCACCCAAAGCACTGTGTTATGACCACAGTCTTGGTTGTCATGCCAACTGTGGCCATAGAGGGTTGCTTTCTACGTAGTGGTCTGGGGACCTCACAGGCAGAAAGTATGCCATCTCCCCATGGGTATGGACACAAACACACAAGTACAATGCAGACATGTTGTGGGGGATGGAAATCTTATGGGTGTGTTTGGGGTGGGACCAACATAACTACTGCTGTGGCATATTGGCAGAGTGGAAAATTTCGATTGCTAAGGCAAGACACTTGGGGTCTAGAAAATGGGTGGATTACTAATAGTGTCACCGTTGTAACACACTCCAAATCAGTCTTTGAGTACCCCCCAAGTACTGTCATGACCACAATCTTGGTGTCATGACCATAGAGGGTGCTTTCAACCTAATGGTCTGGGGACTTCGAAAGTATGCCATCTCCCCATGGGTATGGACACAACAAATGCAGACATGTTGTGGGGGGATGGCCCTCATGTCCTGGGTGTGTTTGGGGCTTTTCAGAATTTCTGTATCCGTTCCTGCTTGGTAACTATATTAAAACACCTGCAGCAACAATTCGGGTATGAATGGCCAGTTCCAGCCACCACTTTATACTCATTGAACTCGAGGTGCAAGCCCAAACCAGGTGTAGGGACCACTGATGGCCAAGAGGAAGAATGAGGGTCTGCCTACTGACAGGAGACGAGCTCTGTTGGCGTGAGAGGAAGACTCCCAATAAGGTGGAGAAAAGTGGTCCTACGATCATTTTAGACAGAACAAGAGTGGGAGAGGCCAGAACGGATATAACTGTAGATGGCATTGGGAACTGAGAACCTGGGAGTTAAATGCCACACACGCATTTCCCAGCTAGTCTTCTCAATGTTTCCCCCACTGCTATTGGCCTAATATCGGGTGGGCAACTCTCCTTGATTTTGTTGAGGGCAATAAGTCTGGCTCCAGCCAAGAAATGTGACACTTTGGTCGGGGCTTTTCCTGCTATGAGAATGTTAATTACTAGCCTAAGGGAGGAGCAGATGGGAGTGTGAAGAGGAATGCTGACCACATCAAGGAGGTGTTGCACACAAAGGCCTGAGGGACCACCCGCAGTGTCCTTGGGGAAGGACCACAAGATTGCTATAATGTTGAAGTCTGGCTCCAATGAAACAGGAGTTGTGTGGACAACAGAAGGTACTGGTGTGGGACAGCTGGAATGCTTGGATTTCAACAGTTGCCATGTGGTGTCATTGTTAGGGGCAATTCCGCTGGACTGCAGAATGCGGCAAGCTTTCCCCCACATACCAGATCTGCCTAGTGACACAGCCTGGTCAATTACTTTAGTGCGCTGGTTGATAGATGTACTACAAGCACCCCTTTTATGGTTTGTTGTACGATTTCTGGCCAAATCCCAGAGGTCTCCCAACTTATTATCCGACCACATGTTGCAAAGAATATTGACTGGAAGGGGCTTGCCATGGCGTCCCATACGTCTAAGGGATGGAAGGACACACTTTGGGAGCATAAAGAGCTTAAGCCACGCCTCCTCTGTGTTCTGTAGGATGACACACCTCAAAGCTGATGACAAGGCTCGCGCAAAGGCAGGCCTGGTCTTCGATGGAATGAAGTGCAAGGTGGGCTGATTGAGAAGACACACATCCTCAAAGGTGGGAAGGCCTGGTTCATATTAACATCCAATAAGTTTGATATCCAATATGCATCAATTAGGGTCATGCATGTAGATGATGTCATCAAGGAATGTCAAAGAAAGACCTGTACATATAATGGTGTTTTATTTACAACCAATTAGCTTGATGTGCATCAATTAGAATCATGTCAGCGGAGTAAATAGTGTGTGTCAATTAAGGTCTTTGAAGTGCCCAAACGATTGTATGGCTCTTTATATTAAGCTCAATGTGCATCAATTAGCGTCATGAGTAGTCCATGGTTTGCATCAATTAGGGTCATTGTCATTGTCAAATGGTAGCCAGAAATCCAACCTTGCGTACTGATGGTACGATGCGGTAAAAAGCGATCCGTCTTTTTTAATCTTGGATTTCCCGGACTGACGGGTTATAACGAATGAAGACGTGACAGAGCGTCGGTTGGGGGGAAACGTTACCGTCCACTTTCCGTCCACAGACAGTATTGGTATTAATTTAAACGATATCCGCCTACATCGAATTGACGGGTAAGGTCACGTAATGAGACGTTACCGTCTCGATGTAACGGTTTTGCTGTGGTGTGTTATGGAGAGGTTCAATTTGTAGCTTGGCTAATTGGTGCAGGGTGCTCTGTATATACATACACATTTGCAAATGTACAAATGTACATGTACATATAATATGCTTACTCAGCACTCATGTCTTATGATCAGTATGTGGCGAATCAACAAGTTTATTCGGATCCATAAGTTCCACGCCAATCTTTGAACCCGTAGACCTATAGAGGACAAAGGCCGATAGTAAACCGCTTACCATATCGTGCTCATTGCTGCGCTGATGCACGTTGTACTTTGGCGCCCAAATCGGTTGCGATGAGTAGGTACTATTTCCCCTGAACCGCCAAAAACCTATTAGACACGTGAATTGGTCATGGGATAGCAAGTATACATTTACATACGTACATGTATCAACTATCAATCAATTGCAATTAGCGAGCGCACTTATACCTATTATATCATCACCGAGCATCACAAAGGTCATCATGACGTCGAAGAGGTAGCACGTCTTCTATTGTTGTCCACCCTTCGGTTACCTGCATGGGAAGAAGTATACGTATGACACGAGTATTTGTAAGTACACGTTCATTATGCTTGCATATAATATCCAAATGCATCAATATACAGTGCATATGTACTGATGTATAAATTGAAATTGTTATCACTAGCTAACATTTCAGCACACAGCCAACTTGAGCACCGCTTTTTGTTACTTATAATAAACTGTCGCGTTCCACATTGCCAGAAATTTCGGACGCTCATTACGTATTCCTGACGCGTCATTGCAAACGTCCGTTAATTTTCCGCGTCGCGTCCATTGAAATGTATGGAACAAACTGCTTTTCTGTTCAACCTAAATCAGGAAAGGGCAGAAATGAAAAATTCGTTCAAGATTACAGTGAAACACATCATAAGCTATGCTTTATTTATGAAATAAAAAATTTCACGGTCTATCTGTGACTTCCATGGCCCTAAAACAACACGTCCATAGACACCTGTAGAATTTGATAAAAATTAGGGTTCTTTCAAGACGTTTGTACATTTTTCTCAGGATCTGTGATAGTTGTGGTAAAATTCGTTTCGGATTATGTTAACCAGATCATCGAGGCAGGTGTGTGTTACCATACAACACTCTTTTGCCTACTTCTGTGACTTCCTGAGTCACTTTTAGTGGTTGAGGTACTCAATGTCTCCATTTTGTTATTCTTCAATGATTTACGTAAGAATAATGGACGTTCGAACATGACCTACGGGCGATGGCACTGCGGGAAAACGCTTGCCCTGAACCAGACTCACTCAGGTATGTTGCAGCTGAAGTGTTTAGGTGTTCTACATGTGCGTAGCAACCATAGCTAACTGTTTTGCACCGCATACGTCATGTTCGCTCCGCAAAAAATAACACGTTTATGCGATGCCCAACAGTGTGCCAGTAGTCACGTTACATTTGGATCCTAAACATGCTAGTCGTTGTTCGTAGCGCTCCGTATCTGTATTTGAGAATCGAGGGTGATCCATGGATAGAGCTGTATCGCTTGCGATATCATATATATATTTGCCAGATCATCGCCAGGTACGAAGTACCAACCAACTTGCGTACGTATCTACATTTCTGTTGTTCTATACAAAAATCATTTTGAAGCTGACAGACACAGCGACAGGGACAAGCCATATAAGGACAATATTGGCCAGCATCAATCACGTGATAAGCGGCACAATAGTTTTATGTACAGTAGGAGCTGACAGCGACCTCCCAGACACCATAGCTATTGGAAATCATCACGTTCCCAAATTGTATGGTCTCCCACTGCTGATGCCTCTGGAATAAGGACTATGTAGTATTAGAATGTGGTGTAATCGCTGCATTAGAACATAGGACTTTAGTGTAGTGGTGTGCATTATTTGCCAACCTCATTATATAACTGTCAGTCTATCTAGCGTTCGGGGCTATTTCCCTACAGCCTCTCTTTAGAATAGTACCTATATTAATCCCAGTGTGTGTGTGTGGTGTGTGTGTGTGTTTTGTGTGTGTGTGTGTGCGTGTGTGCATGCACGCATGTGTGTTGTATGTGCATTGTGTCGTATGTGCGTGTATCTGTGTGTGTATGTGTATGTGTGTGTGTGTGTCGTATGTGGGTGTGGAACCTTATGATTCCTGATCTGAAGGGAGTTTTAAGGGTGATGGCAGGGTAGGAGTGATGTCATGTACTTGCTTATCTATTGGTGTGGGACTGGTATCCTTCTAAAGGTTTGGTTGTGTTGGGGAGCAACAAAACACTGGGACCTCAGTGCTGGACTGAGTGTCTGCACACTGTACATGGGACCCTTGGGTGAGACCATGCGAAGCATTATGCACTTGAATTTTGCATTTAGTCATGCATGTCAGCAAAGAGCTGTGCAATGATAATCTTGCTGGATATCTTTTCTACATTTAACCATACCCATCAACTGGCTGGCAACTGCTGCAGGCAGGATTAGCCTCATCACAATTTTCACATCAGGAAGAGATGTCAACAGTAAGTGGTTTGCCCACTATCCAGTAACCCTATATTGATGTGTCCACAGGTGCATAGGTGCTGTACATGTGCGTAACAACCATAGCTTGACCTGCATACCTAGTATTTATGGCCTACGTATACCGTAGATGTACTCTCTGATCGACGTTTGTGGCTTTATCAGCTTTACTAAAACATCAGCATGCATAGTGACTTGGCCTGGTAGTCTGTAGCAGTAGCCAAACAACCTTTTGGTTTTTTCCTCTCACCTCTTGTAACTCCTCATCTCTCTCCCTCTTATCTTGCTGATTTATTTCTTCATTACCTCCTCCCTGTACTCCCTCACACCAGCAGATGTTGGACTGGCACCCTTCCAAAGTGTTGGGGACCAATGTCTACCAGCAGCCAGTGAAGCTCTGGGACCTCAGGGCTGGACTGAGTGCCTGCAAGATGTGTCCCTATGGCGCCCATCCCCATTTGGCAGTATTCTGGGTATGACCATGAGCATTATGCACGAATGTGGTCATAGCCAATAACTGTGCAATGATACTGATATTTTGCTGGATAGCATATGAGAGTTCAGTTTCACTTTCACATAATCCTTTCTAAATTTAGCCATGCCCACAGGCTACTGTGATGTGTGTGTGAAATGGAAACTGGCTGACAAGCATGCTGCCAGGGATCACCTGATCAGACATCAGAGATGTCAACAGCCACAAGATGAAGTCAGACCCTATATGGATGTCTACCTGGTGAGGGAGGGAGAGAGGTGTGTAATGGCCTGGTGGGGAGTGTTGGAGAGTGGAAGGTAGCCGCTGATCGAGCTTCGACTAGTGAAGCTACAGGCATTTCTTTTTCTATTGGTATTGATTACCTCCTCTTGAGTGTGTTCAGTGTTTGTGTTTGTGTGTGTGTGTGATAATGTAGTCTATTCACTGCTGTGTAATGTGGGGCTGGGGACGAGACTAGAGACATACACATGCACACACACTTACACATACACACAAACACACACATACACACACTTACACATGCACACACACAAATGCACACATACACACATACATACATACACATACAACAACAAACACACTTACATGCATACACACACAAACACACAACATACATACACACAACATACACACACACACAAACACACACACACACATACATGTACATGTACATACACAAACACACACACAAACGCGCGCACACATATGCACACACACATACACATATGCATACACAATGCACACACATTCCCATACACCTGCACCACAACACATACAACAGCACATACACCACATCCACCCACCCCTACCCACAACGCTGCACCCCCCCTACATACACATCAATGCAAACCAACACATGCACCACACATGCACACACACATACACATTCATATACAGACAAATGCACACACAAATGCACACACATGCCACACACATGCACACATACACACACACATACACACATACATACACTGTACACACATATACACACACACTTTACACACACAAACGTACACGTACACATACAAACATACACACATATACACTGTGAACCTATACTATATTGTGATTTTCAATTCACATGCAAGGTATCAGAGTGTAATCACAGTATTTATATTGATCAAGAGGCATCTGTACACAAGAGTCCACAACGAATAATGTGATTTTGTTTAGGGAGTAAACAATGTTTAATGTTTTGATGAAGGGCGAATGGTCATGCACCACCCCTTCCAGCTTTGATAGGGCATGGGAAGCATATAGTATGTTGAAAGGGGGCTTTGTCTAGGGTTAGCAGGTCAAGCCTGCCTCTCTGTCTGCAACCCTCCCCTCTAAACAACCTATTCCCAAAATAGATTGTCTCTGTCTGGTTCCAGGTATTGTATGTATATAGAAATGGTGTTCTTGGGAAAGCAGCCATTCAGTCTCATAGCCTGCCTATGACG